>JAJIBD010026220.1:0-61419 GCA_021461705.1 Cryptotis parvus
AGTGGCTCTGGGTTCATCAGGGGACCCAGTCTTTTCTATGTCAGACCATCCACCATCCAGGGCCCATAGGGCAGAGCCCTGGGAGTAGACAAGCCTGTCTTATGTCCGCCACCTGCTGACACAACTGGGCACCACAGCCACACCTGCAACACCTCGAGGAGCAGTTTTATTGTCATTAAAATCTGCAATTTAACATCTGGGTAAAGCATAACCTTTTAAAGGTTTATTATGATATTTTCCATCCAGAATTATTTCTATGTGGCCATAGAAATTGAAAGACAAAGCAAATGAGCAAAGTTTTACAAGAAGTCATAATATTAATTTGAAAAATGAACCTTGCCCTAGAAAAAGAGAACTGGCCATCCACAAAAAAAGAAAACAAATAGTAAAATACGAAACAAAGTAATAGTACACATTGAATAATTTGAAAACCATAATTATAGTTTGAAAAGCAAAGGAATAATTAATATAAAAGAAAAAAGTCAAGACTAAAATAACTTTTTAATATTTTCACAAATATTTAAAATATTTGGAAAGCACATATTCATATTTGCAGATATATATAAAGATGAAGCAGAATTTGCATGACTAAAGTTTAATCTACTGACTTTATTTAGAATGTCTCTAAGGACAACTCCACTAACAGAAACTATATTGAATATGTCATATATAGACACGTATTTCAAGGTTGAATATAAGTCCCTTAAATATAGCATTATTTTCCTTACCTAAAGTTTTTTGTTTGTTTATTTAATTTTTTTGCTTTTTTTGAGTCACACCCAGTGATGCTCAGGGGTTACTTCTAGTTCTGCTCAGGAATTACTCTTAGCTGTGTTCTGGGGAAAATGTGGTATGCAAAAGGATCAAAAACGGGTCAGCCGTTTGCAAAGCAAATGCCCTACCTGATGCACTGTCGCTGTAGCCCCACAAACTTTATTTTTCCCATAAATGAGAGAGTATAAATTTCTTGCAAATCCCAATTGCTAAATTTTATCCTCTGTAGCTAAATTTATGGGAACTGTTTATTAAAAATAAATCTTAATGCTATAATATATAAATACTCAAAATTCTATAGTCAATTTAAGCTTACTCAGCATTCTGAGAACCTCTATAATCTTTCAGTATAACTTATTAAAATTTAATGGGGAAAGCAAATACCTTGCCACTCTGGGTTCAGTAGTAGGCAATAAAACACTTTCATTCCATTGTCTCTTTTATTTTTCCTGCATATTCTAGTCTTATCCTAATTAATTGTTCTAAAGCAAGTAGCTTTACAGTTCTCCGTAAAAAGAGTAAATTTTAATAGACCTAGAATTTTGTAGCTAACGCTAGTTCAGAACAAAACATAGATATTGGCAAAGGGAGAAAAGTTCATTAGATAAGTGAATTTTGTCTAGAACAAAGAAAAGAGAATAGGAAAATTCCCTAATCTAGAACTTAGCTTAGAACAATCACTTGATCACTCGAATCCCGTTATTCATCGATTTGCTCGCGGGGCACCAGTAACATTTCCATTGGACCCTATCACGTGCCAATGTAGCCCAATGGCATCTGGTTGATTGAGGAATATGAAGAGTCTCAAACCGTTCCTTCAGGGTCTTAACAAGGAAGTCTGACCATCTTGTAGATGGGCGGCCATGTGATCTTTTGACATCCTGTGGGATCCAGTCGGTAACGACTCTAGTCCAGCGGTTGTCTCCAAATCGCATTACATGTCCAGCCCATCTGATTTTGGCGCCTTGGCAAGCGAGACAGCGTCCCTGATTCTGGAATAGTGATGGAGGTCAGAACTCGGATTCCTTCACTCACTTGGGTGAGATGTGATATTCCAAGCATAGCTCTTTCGATGCCTCTCTGGGAGACCCAAATAGCATTCTCATCTCATCCTGCTTTCGTAGGGCCCAGGTCTCTGAGGCTTATGTTAATGCAGGGAGAACGGTGGAGTCGAAGAGATCTGCCCGGAGCCGGAGGTTCTTTGTCCTTTTAGCTATTTCTTCGATGCCTTTGAAGGCATTCCATGCCGCTCTCTTCCTCCTGCGCAGCTCAGGTTTTAGATCGTTCATCATGTTGACTTCTCGACCTAGGGACACATAACTGCTGCATTCAGAGATGTTTGTTCCATTGAGATTGAATGGGGCCTCTCGAACTAGATCATTTTTCATAAACATAGTTTTCTTTACATTCAGCTGAAGACCTATCTTTCCACATTCTCGGTCAAAGTCAGCCAGCATTTGTGCCGCTTGGCTAATGTTTGGTGTTATTAGAGCGATGTCATCACGAGCGGAGGTGGTGTAGTTGCTGACCATCTATCTTCACTCCCATTCCTTCCCATTCTAATTGTCTCATGATGTTCTCGATGGTGTTCTCGAGGGTGGCACTGAAGAGTTTTGGTGAAATGGTATCACCCAGCTTAGAACAAACATTAAACTAAAAAGGAGCTTCACAAATATTTTAGATTTCGTGAGCTACGATTTTATAATTATATGTATGAATCCACATGTCCCTATCATGTTTAGTAAGTAAACATCTTTTCAGCATTACACATGTTAGCAACAGTTCAATAGAAGCCATGTAAATACTAAAATGTAAATTTGTTAAAGGGCTTGCATTACTTTGTGCAAATTTAGAAGAAAACCACAAATAAAGATCTCATATCTTCATATGAATTCACTAATGTGATCATTTATACTCCTAATTCATGAAATTGCTTTTAACCTATTTACTCCCGAAAGCCCTACTTCCAAATACCATGACACTGCAGGCTAGTACATGTACATAAAAAGAATTCATTTAACATTGAGTTTGGGGAGGACATAAACTTTTAACCCCAAAAACAGAAAGAAGTCAGAATGATTCATTACTAATAAGTTATATAAAAATATTTTGATCAAAAGAATAATATCACACCAGTCTGAATGACACATATCACAAAAAAAGAGTGTTGATAGGGATATGGAAAATCATATTCATTTCTTATTCACTGTGCATTGGAATGTCTGCTGGATCAACCAATTTGGAAAAAAACATGGGCACTTCTCAAAAATCTAGAAATTCAGCTTCTGTATAACCCCATACAGAATAAATCCACTTCTTGCCCTCAATCACAAGGGTCTAGAACTCTAGTCAGAAAAGATATTTGTACTCCTTTGTTCACTGAAGCACCATCCACAATCACAATATCCCAAATCTGCAAACAACCCAAGGGTCGAAGAACAGTTGAGAGGATAAATAGTGGTACATATACACAATGGAAAATTACTCAGCTTTAGAGAATATGAAATCATGCAATTTACTGCTATGCAGATGATCTGGAGAGTACTATGCTGAGTGACGTCAGAAGCAGAGCTACAGGCACAGATCTCTCTGATACCCCAGATAAAAAGAAACATCAAAGGGAATAAAAATCACAAATGCCCAATGTCGGTAGAAATTGAGAATGCGTTTTTACTAGGATGATTGCCACTGGGCAGTGAATGGAAGATGGCGGGATAGGTATTAGGAAGCAATTGGACCTGGTGAAGGGAAGGGCGCTATTGTGGAAGGTGTAGTGCTGGAAGGTTTTATGCATTGAAACCCTATATATTGAGGGGTTAGTATAATTTTCTTTGCACACAGTTGCCCCAGATTTGATCCCTGCCACATGTGGTCCCGTGAGCACCACCAGGAGTGAACCCTGAGTATAGAGAGCCAGGAGTAAGTCCTGAGCACTGTCAAGGGTGACTCAAAGAAATAAATATATTATATATATTATACATAATATATATACACACATACACACACATATATAATACAGTAAATATATACATATATATTCTTTTAATACTTCAACAGTAGTCCACATGAATAGAAACTATCTAAATTCAGGCCCATTTATATTTAAGGTGAACTGCACTTAACTTAATATGTTATATGAAGAGTAAAATCTATTGGGCACCATGCAAGTTATTTGGAAATTAAAAACTAATTTAGTCTTGTTGTTTAATTCATATTAACCTTATAAAATTAATACATTGTATCTCAATCTGCAGCTCCCAAATTTCATATTTTTAGCATCTTCAAATCCTAAATTCCTATTAGTCTGCCACTGTTCATGTCTACTTTTACTTGCTGACCTATTTTTTCTCACTAATTTCTGGCTAGTCCCATAATGTGTGAGTTCCATATTTTCAACCTTCAGTAAATACTTCACTATCGAAAAGACACTTCCACGATTACCAGAAACCAATGAAAACACTAACCCAATTTTATCTTAAAATTGGATGGGAATAATCTGGATTCGGCACTAAGAGAAAATTTCTTACCTTTATTTTCTAAACTTAAATACAGTGAAACCTTCCATTATTTTTACTTTTGTTGTTGAAATAACTGGCATGAATCTAAATACAATTACATCCTTTGTCTGTTTTTATTTGAATAAATATGGCAGGAAGTTCTTTATAACACTAGCACTACGGAACCTATTTCCTTTCCGTGTTCAAATGTCATGAATATTTATGAACTTGGAGATGGAGCAGTAAAGTAAAATAAATTGGCTTGAGCCAAACACTATTGTGTGATCTTTTCCAGTTCATTCAACCGACTGCCACTTGACCAAGACCTCACTCAAATGAACTTATACATTAAACTACTCACTGAAAAATTGGTTTCCCAAATGTTTTCCAATTACAAAATCACGTGGAGTTTCACAGGAGCATTCAGCAAAACAATCACTGTCTGTAAAACTTTTCATTTTGACACAGATTTTTTTAATCAAATGCTGGCTATTGTTCATTGCTTCTCAGGTCTTCAAACCCCTTCCTACTATACACTTTTCTAAAAGACTGTGTTTTTCAATTTGAAAATTCTATGTGTTCTTGGTAAGGACTCCTTCCTTGGCTTGTGGAGTGCATAGAAAAGTATAATTCATAACACCATCATGTTCCCATCTGAATCTCTTTGGTCACTAATACATGGGTAAAATCAATAGGATTCATTCAATGCAGAACTTTCACTGGTCGTCTTGTATTTCCACTTACTCTCTTGCTTGCTCTATCTGGCACAAGAATAGAATGCCCCCAAATCATGTTTGTTCTATAAAAAGTTTTTTCAGAATGAAGAGAAATATGATACCAAAATACATGAGACCATATAATATGGTATTATTATGTGTATTATAAAAGTATTACTTTATAATAGTATTACTAAAGAGTAATTTTACAATTACTGTTTATAAAAGTATTACTAAATTTTATAACAGTATTACTAAAGTTTGGAAGTTTCACTTTTTAAAAGAAGCACAACCACACATAGCTGGTACTGAAAATAAGATGATCCCATAGAATAATCGAAACTATGCGATTGGTGTGGTCAGGGTGGAGATAAAAAACAAAACTGCTTCTGAATCTTTGAAAAATCTTTAGACTATTATAAAAATGCAAAATATTTTGTGAAATTCTCAGTTATGATAACTAAGATATATAACGGGCTAAATAAGTTATTTGTTCAAATGAATGGAATGAGAATTGGAATAACAATGCAATGGGGAGGACACCTGTCTTGCATGTGCTTATGTTGTATTTCATCCCTGGAACCGCATATGGTCCCCCATCGTCAACAGCAGTGACCCCTAGAGCAGAGCTAAGAGCAATCTCTAACCATCAACTGTGACCCACACAAACCCAAAAAGGGTGGAATAAGTAATGCTACCAGAGACTTAGAAAATAAATATGATTAAGAAGATTGATAGTGGTATATGGAGCTATCATTCCTAAATATAATTTTTTCTGTGTACTTATGACCACTTTCAGAAACATGCATTTAAATATCATGTGTATTTTAATGCATTCCTTTTAGGAGGAGGAAACTCCTCAGTAACTTTGTGAGACTTGGTCATATGATATATGGTGACCAGTGGAACATGAATTTAAATAACAAAGTCAACATCAAAGTCAAAATTTCAAAATCCATGTGTGTTTCCACCAGTAAACTTTATCTTTCATTCTATATGGAGAATAATGTTGCACAAATACATACTATTGGGTCCTTTTAAGAGATTTAAGAGATTCCTTAAAAAGGATGGCTTTTACTTCTTAAAGGGATGGCTAATATTCAAATTCTGGGAATATATAAGAGTTGGACAAAACAGTAGAGGAGTCCATTGAGACTGGGTTCTCAGCCTGACTGGCAGGAGCGAGTGGAGGAGCAGAGAGCCTGGCAGGATAGAGAGTTAGAGGAGCAGAGAGAAGGGTTAGCTGAGCTTTCCTAAGGGCAGAAAAAGGAAAATAGTCTGAAAAGAGTATTAACGGGAGTTCAAATCCTCTGGACTCGTTCTGTACCTAATACTGTCAGTTAGACACACAAATGAAAATTGACTATACTACAAGCCTGGAAAATCAAGTAAAATGTGTCACAAATACAACAAAATATCTGCTAAATTTGAACTCAGTTAAGGAATTGCAAGGACTTTGGAATTTTCCAAGAAGTTTAATAAATAATTTAGAGACAGCATGAAAAAATTTAAGTAGAATATTAGACTGCATTGTTTTGCATTAATCAAAGATTACGTTGATTATAGACGTTATAAAGTTACAAAAGTTCTGAGTAGATGGTTTACTGTAATCTTAAAAATTTAACATTAAAATTTCTAGTAATTTTTCTAATATCTCTCACCTACACTTCATTATATGTAGTTAAAAATCTATTCTTTCATTTTTATTTCTTCAATATTTTAATTAATAGTTATTATACCACCATGAGATATACAATTACAACGTTGTTCATGTTTAGGGGTTTTGATCGCATAGTGTTCCAGTACCCCTCCCCCCCCCACCCCCCCCCCCCCCTTCTTTAGCTTCAAAGTTGTATGGGTTTTCCTCTATTTTCTTCAATATACTCTATGTATTCAGGTCTGATACTGAGATCCTTAATCCATTTTTATCTGAATTTTGTGCATGGTGTTAGACACAGGTCCAAATTCTTCAATATTTTTTGAAGAGGGTTTATACCACAGCTGGCTGTGACCAGGACTTAGTCAAGGCTCTATCAGATCAATTCTGGCGGTGCTATGGGGTCACATGTGGTGTCATGGATCAAACAATGAGAGACAAGAACCAGCCACATGTGGGTATACCACATTCAAGGCAAGAACCTTACCTTCTACAATATCTTTCTGGTCCTAATTTTTTTTCTTTTCTTGTTAAGACCATGCCCCCAAATGCCAGAAAAATATGTTGTTTTACTTCATAGCTGGACTAAATATGCAATGTCTACCTGAACAAATTCCTCATCATTAATATGAGATGCATGCTTTGTATGAAAAATCGAATTAACACCTTAAAAATCCCAGTGTCAGCTTTTCTTCTTTGCATTATTTGCAAGCAGCATCAAACACAGTCTTTAGACATGTTATGGACTAAATAACAAAGTCTGCATGTTTCAGTCTTAAACTCTCAGCAATTCAGGACATCTCGGTACTTGGAACTTTGAGCTTTAGACGTGATTAAGTTGAAATGAGACTATTAGAGGGATAGTAAGTGAATAAAACAGTTTGCCATTGAAAAAAAGTACTTTGGAGAAATCAGTCATATGTAAACACAGAGGAAGAACAGTGAGGGTGACTATCTTCATGTCAGAGACCAGGGTCTCAAAAGAAACCATATATCCACAGCCCAGGATTTTTTAAATTGCACTTTTCAGAAGAATTACAACAATTAATTCTAGCATTTAAGCAATTTTGTTTCTGTTTGGTTTTTCATTTTGCTCCCAGTGGTTTTCAGGTCTCACTCCTTGCTCCGTGCACAGGATTGACTCCTGGCAAAGCTCAGGGAAATTTCTCTAGTGCCAGGGACCAAACCCAGGTCTCATGTATGCAAACAAAAGCCCTCTCCACCCTAATAATTTGCTTCCCCAGCAATAGTTTGTTATAACAGCTAAAGTGCATAATAAATTCATTAATTTATGAATATTATTTGATAAAAATCTAATGTGAAAATGTGAAACTTATTTGCATGACATATATATGTATATATACTATGATACCAATAAGCCAGGCTGGAGATTGGCTTAATCTCTTGGGTGGAGGTCTGAAGAGCTGTGGAGTGTGGATTATGGAGGCTAGGGCTTCTATAACCGCTTCAGTCTCCACAGAATCCAAGGCGTTCTTTTAAATCAATGAACGTGAGACAGAGCAGCATCTTGAACTCCCTACAAACCTCAATGAGCTTTGTTACCATGTGGATATTGTCAATTGTGCTGAATCCTTTCGAAGCCCTAGCCAAACAGGGCATTAAAACCCAATGCATCAAGATCCTTAGTGAGCTGTGTTACGGATTCACCACCAGGATCTCACCATTCTACAAAGAAGGGATCATCGATGTCAAAATAGGGGTTAGGCAGGGTGATACCATTTCACCAAAACTCTTCAGTGCCACCCTTGAGAACATCATGTGGCAATTAGAATGGGAAGGAATGGGAGGAAAGATAGATGGTCAGCAACTACACCACCCTCCGCTGATGACATCGTTCTAATAACACCAAATATTAGCCAAGCGGCACAAATGCTGGCTGACTTTGACCGATAATGTGGAAAGATTGCTCTACAGCTGAATCTCAACAAAACTTTGTTCATGAAAAATGAACTAATTCCAGAAGCTCCATTCACTCTCAATGAAACAAACATCTCTGAATGCAGCAGTTATGTGTACCTAGGTCGAGAAGTCAACATCATCAACGACCTAAAACCTGAGCTGCACAGAGAGAGAAAAAGAATGGCATGGAATGCCTTAAAAAAGATTGAAGAAATAGTTAAAAGGACAAAGAACCTCTGGCTCGGGGCACATCTTTTTGACTCCACCGTTCTCCCTGCATTAACATACACCTGAGAGACCTGGGCCCTACGAAAGCAGGATGAGAACGCTATTTGGGTCTCCCAAAGAGGAATCGAAAGAGCTATGCTTGGAATAACACGCCTCACTCAATGATGTGATTTGGAGACAACTGCTGGACTAGAGCCCGCACTTAATGACTGGATCCCACAGGATGTCAAAAAATCATGTGGCCGCCCACCTACAAGATGGTCAGACTTCTTCGTCAAAACCCTGAATGAACGGTTTGAGGCTCTTTGTTTTCCTGAAGCAACCAGATGCCATTGGGCTACAGTGGCACGGGATAGGGTCAAATGGAAATGTTACTGGTGCCCGATGCAGGGAAATCGATGAACAACAGGATGTCTAGTGATCTAGTGATCTAGTGATACCAATATCCAGGTCAGGCAGGGCATGGATCAAGATGTCTTGTCAAAGGTGGAATCTACCACAAACATGTAGGAGTTTGAGGTTGGGTAGGATAAAGAAGGGAAAAGTGTGCTGATAATTGGCAAGAGTGATGGTGCCAGCCTGGAACTGAGCACTGAATACAGGCAAAAGATACACATGATAACCTCTAGATGTGAGTATTGCAATCCACAATGTGTAAGAGAGGAGAGAAAGAGGGAGAGAGAAAAGTAGGGAGAGGAGATAGAAAACCTGCCATGGAGGCAGGCTGGGGGATGGAGGAGGGAATCGGGGACATTAGTGGTGGGATGTGGGCACTGGTGGAGGAATGGGCGCTGGAGCACTGTATGACCGAGGTCCAGGCATGAACATCTTTGTGATTGTGTATCTCGTGGTGGTATTATTAAATATTAAAAAATAAAATAAAAACAAAGAAAGAAAAATTGCAAAAATCAAAATGCCTCCAGTTTCTCTACATGTGTTTCTTGTTATGAACTTGCCTGTATTCTGTTTATCCTTTCATTTATAGCAACTTTGGATATGAGTATATTATAAACATTATCTCCCACTGAATTTAATAACTAAAAGTGATTACCTAGTGTCCTAAGTGGATGTCATAGTTCTCTTTTGTCATCTGTGTTTCAGGAAATTTTTCCTGATTTTACTCTAAAATTAATTTTTCCTGAGCGATTTTGATTATTTGATTTTCCTGTTTGTGTAAGATGAATTTTGAACAAATAAAAGTCAAGTGGCAAATGGACCTAAATTTTGCATCACAGAATGTAGCATAAGTCCTGTTTCTGTAGTTCAATAATAAATGCATAAAAATTCAAACCAGATATAAATCTGAATATCATTTTGTGACTTTCCATTGCATGTATTATTACCTAGCTGTTCAAGCATTTAAACTTGGTCTCCCTAAACAATCTGTAATTCTGCAAGAATGATTTCCGGAGAGTGCAACATGACCGAATAAGCAGAACCTGTATCAACAATCTCTGTACATTGTGGCAAAATCTAAACCTAAACTTGTATGAATGACAGAGAATCTTGTTTGAGGCTATAACTAACATCATAGAAAGGAGGTTCCAGATGGACCAAGTTAGGGGTGCCCTTACCAGGAAAGAGACCTCACTATTGTGTAATAAGCTGCACTTGAAAACATAATTCTAAATTAGACTTCTAAGCTGTATTGCATTTGCCACCAGTTGACAGCACAATGTAGGGGTTTGGGAACACTTTATTAAATCTTGCCGATCAGACACGGCTTCTCACAGAACACAACTGACTGCTAGCTGAAAATTGCCCCTGCAAGACAGAGAACCTCCTTTCTTTTTTTCCCCCTTTTTGGATCACACCCGGCAATGCTCAGGGGCTACTCCTGGCTCTGCACTCAGGAATTACCCTAGCAGAGTTCGGGGACCATATGGGATGCCAGGGATCGAACCCAGGCTGGTGCCCTACCCGCTGGGCTATCGCTCCTGCCCCAAGCGCAGGCAATTGGGGGGGGGGTGTACATAACCTGTTAAATACACATGCATTGGCCAGTCACAAGCAGGTTTATGTGATAACAGAACAGCAGCCTTAAGGCTGACAGGAACTCCTGAAGCTCCTGAGTTTTTGATATCTCTCAGGCTCTAAATATTGGCGTAAAGGCTCCCTAAGGCACTTGTGATTGTGAAGTTCAGATTGCCCTCCAAAGCTTTATGAACAGGGAATTACTTACTGGTAAACACAAGTGATTTCTTGTGTGTATCCTTGTGATTACTCTCTGGTAAACCCAGGTCCAAATTCCTGGTCTTGGTTACCCAGGCTTGTAGAACTTGGTGCACAGGTCACTCAGGCACTTGTAATCTTGAACTCCATAGACTCACTGGTCCTTTGTTCCAACATTCCACTTGACAATTGTGACTGTTCACATATGATCACCATCCAAGTCTTTACAGACATGGCACAGAGGTGAATCCAGCAGCCTGTGATTTAGAACCCTTAGTTACAGCACTCACACTTAGTGTATGTTCTCTGACAAATGCTCTAAACACCACACCACAGGCCACTACCCAGTTCTAAGTGTCGATGGCACTAAATTTGCACTCAGGAATTGGAGATGAAAATTGGCAGGCTACCACACAGGTCCACTGAGTGCTAGAGCTCATTTTCAGGCACCTATGATGAAGATTCATAACTGTTGCCTAGACTGGTTGAAACTTTGACCAGGGTCCGGAGCGATAGCCCAGTGGGTTGGGCATTTGCCTTGCAAGTGGCCGACCCATGCTGGCCTGGGTTCAATCCCGGCATCCCATACGGTCCCTCGAGCAATGCCAGGAGTAATTTCTGAGTGAAGAGCCAGGAGAAACCCCTAAGCATAGCCGGGTGTGGCCCAAAAAAAGCAAAAAAAATCTTTGACCAGTCACTGCTGTATGAAGTCAAGCCCGGGTTGTAGCTCAGGCCCATCTGACCTTTGTGAGTACTTGCTCCAATGTACACATACTTACAAACAAAAATCTTTAGTGACCAACCAGACCTACACAAAGAGAGGAGGGAAGGGGAGGGGTGAAGGAAAGCAAAAGGGGGATGGAGAATGGGAGGATGAGGAGGGGCAGGAGAAAAGGGAGTGGAGGGAAGCAGAGGGGAGGAGGGGAAAGGGCTCCCATATGAGGAAAACTAGTAAGACACTCAGAAGATGTAGAAAATAAAATCCTATAGATTAGATGGAATGGTTTAATATATCAAAAGTTTGATAAAGATCTCTAACTAACATGATGTTTTCCAACTAGGCTATCATTCAGATTTGAAAGAGTCACAAAGCTTTTCAAATAAACAGCAGTTAAAATAACCCATGGCCACTAAAGCAGCTCTGCTCAAAATACTAGACTCTATTAGAGGGGGCTGAGAGATAGTACAGCAGACAGGTTGCTTACCTTACACACATTTACATCCTAGTAGCACATATAGAAAATTGAACACCACCAGGAGTGATCTATAAGCTCAGAGCCAGAGGTTCTGAGAATTTTCAGGCCTGGCCCAAAAGACAAAACAAACAACTGCCTATTATAAAATGCACAAACACACACACACACACACACACACACACACAGACTGTAAGAATTAAAGGAAAAATGTAGAAGTCAGGGAGTGTAATGCAATCTCTTATATAAACTTAGACTTACCTCAATTTAAAATAGAACATAAGCTTTTAATTATAGATATCTGCTTCCCAACAATGTCAATACATAAACACATAGAAAAAATAGAGGAGTGGTGAATAGAGCCTCATCATTATACAATAGACTGATATCAATGTATAGGGAAAAGGATAATAAGAGATGAAAAAATGGAAAAGATACTAAGAATTCATGTAAAATAGCAGTAAATTCCTTTACATAGATAGTTTAATTGAATTTCAATGATCTGAACTCACCGATAAAAATATACAGTACTATATTGGCTCAAAAATCACCCTTTTTGTGGGAGTCAGAGGTTAGTTTAGATAGAGAAGGGAACATATGTGAATAAATGTCTAAAGTTCTGATGCTAACATAGAACTGAGCATTAAATACAGACAAAAAATGCAAATGATGGCTTCTAAGTGTACGTGAGTGCAACCCACAATGTGTGGGAGAGGAGGAGGAGAGAGAGGGAGAGGAGAGGAGATAAAGAACCTGCCATTTAGGCAGGATGTGGGAGGGGGAGGGAATTGGGACATGGGTGGTGGCTGGGGGCACTGGTGGAGGGCGGGTGCTGGAACACTGTGTGACCGAAACCCCCAAGCGTGAACAGCATTGTAATTGTATATCTCACGGTGGTATAATAAAACGTTAAAAAAAAAAGAAATTCTAATGGCCAAAGGCATATGAAAAAGTCTCCTCATCGTTAGTCATTAGGGAGATGCAAATCAAAACAGCAATGAGATATCATCTCACACCACAGAGACTGGCACACATCCAAAAGAGCAAGAACAACCAGTGCTGATGTGGATGTGGGGAGAAAGTGACTCTCATCCACTGTGGTGGGAATGTTGAATGGTTGAGCCTTTTGGGTAAACAATACGGACATTTCTCCAAATACTTGATATTGAGCTCCCATTTGACCCAGCAATACCATTCCTGGGAATATACCCTGGAGACCCAAAAGCACATAGCAGAAACACCAGCTGCACTTCTACATTCATCACAGCACTATTCACAACAGCCAGAATCTGGAAACAATCTGAGTGCCTGAGAACAGAAGACTGGCTAAAAGAAACTATGGCACATCTACAAAATGGAGTAGTATGCAGCTGTCAGGAAGAACAAAGTAATGAAATTTGCCTACAAATGGATGAACATGGTGATTATGATGTTTAGTGAAATCAGTCAGAAGGAAAAGGACATATATAGAATGACTGCACTCATTAATGGGATATAAATATATACCAGTGTTCTAGTAATTGTTGGAAATGGTAATGCCAGACTAGAACTGAGTATTGAAAACATTAAATGTAGGTAGAGGCATGATAGCCCCTAAATGTATGTATGGCAAGTCACAATGTGTAACAGATGGGAGGTAGAGACGGAGAAGGGGAGGGGGAGGGATAGAGAGAGAGAGAAGAGGAAGAGTGCTTGCTATAGAAGCAGGCTGGGGGAGGGGGAGGGAATCTGGGGATTCCTCTGTGATGTGCACTGGTGGATGGATGGGTGTTGCAACATTGTATGACTGAAACCCAATTGAACAGCTTTGTAAATGTCTGTCTCATGGTGTTATAATAAAAATTAAAAAAAATAAATGCGACATTAAAATAAAATAGCCAGAGCTATTGCACAGCGGGTAGGACATTTGTCTTGCACACAACTGACCGAGGTTCAGTCATCCCCGGCATCCCATATGGTCCCCTGAGCACTGCCAGGAGTAAATCCTGAGTGCAAAGCCAGGAGTAACCCCCTGAGCATTGCCAGGGCGCGACCCAAATAGCAAAAAAAACAGAATACCCAACATATCTTCAATGAAAATCAGGCTCGAAATAAAGTGTTGGTAAGTAAACAGGCAAGTGATAGTCTGAAAAATACAGACCAAGTCGTATTTATATCGTTAATAGATATTTTAAACTAAAAATAGTAATAAAAGACAGAGATAAACATTACATAATTATTAAGGATTTATTACATCATGAAGTCTTAATGATCATTAGCATATGTAATATGGATATACACAAAAAATATAGACATTAGTTATTAACATTTCTAAAGAAAGCCATCAATTGCAACACAATAGCATTTAGAAACAATAAAATTTCACTCTCACGGATAGAGAAATCAGCCAGAAAGAAAATCTATAATGAAACAACAGCTGTAAAGAGGAGCTGGAAATGTTGTTCCATAGATATTTGGCATTTATCAAAAACCAAACACCAAATTCACATCGTTCCGCATTGCACATAAAACATTCTCCAAGATAGACCACATGCTGAGACAGAAAACAAGTGTCAATGAAGTCTTAATAATCAAAAATCATATCAAGTATTTTTTAGAACACAATACTACAAAAAGAGATATTAATTATTTTAAAATTGTGAACTCTTGGGTCAAAGAAGAAATAAAGAAATGCCTTGGAGAAGAAGGAAGGCATGAGCTATTAAAACTCACAAAACAGGGGCAGGAGCGATAGTCCAGAGGATAGGGCATTTGCCCATGCCGGCCCGGGTTCGATGCCCAACATTCCATATGGTTACCGAACACCGCCAGGAGTAATTCCTGAGTGCAGAGCCAGGAAAAACCCTTGAGCATTGCCTGGTGTGACCCCCCCAAAGAGCAAAAAAAAAAAATAAAAAAACCTCACAAAACATAGTACAAGCAGTACTGAGATGGAAATTTATACTTAAAGTTAGAAATACAGTATAGCAAGTAAAAAAAACTTACCTTGCTTGAAGTCAACCCTAGTTCAATTACCAGTATCCCATAGGGTCCCTGAGACTACCAGGGTGTGGACTGCATCCTGACCCAAAACCTAAAAGAAAAAAAAAGAGCAAAAGGAAAAAGTTCTCAAATACTAACTCATTAGAGAGGAAACAATAATAAAAATATAAAACAATGATGTAAATACAAAAATATGAAAGGAGGTCAATAGAAGAAATAACTGGATCTTAGGAAGAATAAACAAGATTGATAAACAATTTTTAGATTTATGAAGAAAAAGAGAAGACCGGATTTAAAGAGATGAAGTTAAACAGACTCCAATGAAATACAAAAATACCATCAGAGACTACTATGAACAATCTTATGCCTCTTAATTGAGGGACTCACAAGAAAATATGGCTTCTTTAGAATCATACAATCTCCCAAGATTCAGTCTCAGGAGCCACATTTCCCTTAAGAACTGCAGGGAGTGATCCTAAGGAAAAGGTAGAGGTGGTCCCTTGGTGCCCCTGGATTTCACCCCCAAACATAATAACGAGTTAAATAAATAATCAGCTCAGGGGATGATTCACTATCAAAATTACTTACCTTGCAAATCTGAGAACATGAATTTATTCCTAGTACTACTTTATGTCCAAAGCATAGATCTATTAGCTTTTCTGTTGTAAACATTACTGTTAAAGTTTGTATAGCCTCTAGCATGGCAACTAAAAGGTGTGATTTAGTTATCCTAGTAAGTACATCAACTAATAGATATGTGAACATTGTGACCAGGAGTGTGACCCCCAGTGATTATAGGTGCAAGAATCACAACTAGAGTGTGCAACTCTTGGCCATCACTGTGGCTGAGTATTCTATTACTGCATTGATGCATGGACTACCTGTAGCACCACAATCAAACTTGTGTGATACTTATTGTCACAGAAAAAAAGTACAGCCAAAGGGAGGAAAGGAGAGTAAGAATTCTACATATGGAAAAAAAGCTGTCATCCAACAAGTTATTCCTTCCATCTTTCATCAAGTTTAATTCAGAACTTTAATGCAACAAGTGCTAATGTGAAATATTAGCAATATTAGTGTCACTGTGAAATTACAGAGTTTAATACCTTATAAGTCACTTGAAGCCCTAGTCAAACAGGGCATTCAAACCCAATATATCAAGATCCTTCGTGAGCTTTATTATGGATTCACCACCAGGATCTCACCATTCTACAAAGAAGTGATCAAAAGAGGGGTTCAGCAGGGTGATACCATTTCACCAAAACTCTTCAGCGCCACTTGAGAACATCATGAGACAATTAGAATGGAAAAGAATGGGAGTGAAGTTAGATGGTCAGCAACTACACCACCTCCGCTTTGCTGATGGCATTGCTCTAATAACACCAAATATTAGCCAAGCGGCACAAATGTTGGCTGACTTCAACCGAGAATGTGGAAAGATAGGTCTACAGCTGAATATCAGCAAAACTATGTTCATGAAAAATGAACTAGTTCCAGAGGCCCCATTCACTCTCAATGGAACAAACATCTCTGAATGCAGCAGTTATGTGTACCTAGGTTGAGAAGTCAACACGATGAACGACCTAAAACTTGAGCTGCGCAGGAGGAAGAGAGCGGCATGGATTGCCTTCAAATAGCTAAAAGACAAAGAACCTCAGGCTCCCTACATTAACATTCGCCTCAAGACCTGGGTCCTACAAAAACAGGATGAGAATGCTATTCGGGTCTCCCAAAGAGGAATAGAAAGAACTATGCTTGGAATAACACGCCTCACTCAAGTGAAAGAAGGAATCTGGAGCTCCGACCTCTGTCGCTGTTCCAGAGTCAGGGATGCTGTCTCATTTGCCAAGGCATCGAAAATCAGATGGGCTGGACATGTAATGCGATTTGGAGATGACCGTTGGACTAGAGCGGTTACCGACTGGATCCCACAGGATGTCAAAAGATCACATGACTGCCCACCTACAAGATGGTCAGATTTCTTTGTCAAGATCCTAAACAAACGGTTTGAGGCTCTTCGTATTCCTGAAGCAACCAGATGCCATTGGGCTACAGTGGCACGTGATAGGGTCAAATGGAAATATTACTGGTACCCGCTCGAGCAAATTGATGAATAACGGGATGCCAAGTGATCAAGTGACCAAGTCACTTATTTGATTCTAAAACACAATTGCAAAGGTTGAAAATACGAAGTCACAAGAGACTTGATTTTTCTAAATCTTAATTTTTTTTCTGCTTTGGACAGACTAGTATCACTATCTTTGACTTCACTTAGATTCAGCAAAAGACATCTAACTATATAAAGTACTTCATTTTTCTATCTTTACTGCTTTTAACACATAAAAATGAATAACTTGATCACACTAAAGTATCTCAACTGTGAGAATTGTGAGTTCTGTCAGAATTTTGCCTCCAGAGATATCTGCCTACACTTAATCTTTCCTATTTCTTTGGTCTTCTGATCAAAGTTTATTCTGACTCTTTTAGTAAATGCATCGGTCAGTCTCTTTTGATGAAAACCAGTTCATGAACAAATCAAATGTATTCTTCTCTTATCTTATGCAACTCTATGAAGTCACATGAAAATTGAATCCAGTTCTGGAATATCAAAGAGTCACCAAGTTAAAGGAGAAATTGAGCTCTTAGGGAATAATTTCTTATTTGAAAGAATCCTGAAGTCCAAGGGAAAAAAATAACCCTCAATAATTTCCTTGTTATCTATCATTCAATGTTTTCATTTTAACTTAATTTCAGCCCTTAACTTTATTTCAGCCCTTCTTTTTAAACATGTCCATAACAAATTGCTTTCCACAAAACAGAAGCTGTATGTGTGCCAGTGCATCATAGGAAAATTGGAAATATGTTTAATACTAGAAATAATTAAACATATAAAAACCATTTCTTTAAAATATTGCTTCCATCTGTCCTAATTATAAATTAGGCTAATGCATGAAAATAACATTATGTAATTCAAATTTCTACCCCTGTTCAGTATAATTTCAAGGACATGGCATTGAAACTAATCTTAATATTACAACTAAGAGAATATTTAATGCTTATGAAATAAGATTGTTTGAAGCATGCATTATAAAGACATATGGTTAGTTCAATCCTGCACAAAAATTTAAGTAGATCAAATATTTTAAAGTTTTACTTAGTAATTTTACACTAACACCACATGATACCAAAAAAAGGTATAAAAATTCTATATGTATAAGGCATATCTTTGATAAGAAGTGTATGACCTTGAAAGTATATTATTCCTGCTAATGAGCAATTCCAAGGGCCTCTCTTCCACATTAAGTCCAAAGTGATTGTCCCGTCAGTGTAATTCATTGGTCCCATATCTGTTCTCTAGAGTCATACAGGAAATTTAAGTCACTCTTTTGCATGACAGACCTTTAAGCACTAAATATGCTACTTTGCCCTCCTAATTGCGCTTTTCCAGAAGGAATAGCAGATTATAGCTAAAGCATATACACAGCCTCTCACTAATGAAAAGGAATCAGACAGTGTCAATTTGACGAGCTATCTGTGTCCAATTTGGATCCTTAGGGAAGATTTCAACCCTGAGCCACAATGATTTAATTAAACTATTCTAAAATATTAGCTAACTAAGCCTCTATTCAAAGTCCTTAAATTCACTTTGAAAGTCAGTTCTGGCCTGAGAGACAAAACAGCAGGTAGAATACTTGTCTTGCATTCACTTAACCTGGGGTTGACACAAGCCCTCACTCCCAAACCACTTACAACACCATCCCTCCCCACACCATGCCAAAAAAAAAAAAAAAAGAAACAATTAAAACCTATTTTATACATTTTGTTAAATATCTAGAGTTCTACATCTTTGGGGTATTTGATGATTTTTTTCCCTTTCTCCAACAGTCCTTTGTATAAATAGATTAGACAGAAACATATACAATATGCAAAATGTTCATTTCTTTGGAACTATGGTCAAGCAATCCTTTCTCATTGTGCATAGGCTACACAATCTTCTCTTCATTTATATATTTCCATTCTTATGCGTTTTTTTTTTTTAATTTGGCCTGGAAATGGAGTACTTGGAAATCCTAAAGGATCTACTAACCAGGAGCCTTTGTAATTTATCAGGGACAGGAATGATGAGAAATAAATGAAATAAAAGGATTTTACATCATTGTCCTCTTCAAAATCAGAGCAAATTTGGGGGTTACTCCCTTTGACTGGTGATAGAACATAAATATAGCAAATTGACGAGGCTTAAGGATCACACATGCCTTAGACCTTTGAACAAAAGCTCCTCTTGTATCTATAAATTTCAATTTTACAGTTAGATTGAATAGGTTTTACTAGTCAGTATGCCATTATATTCCTCTGTAAATTCTCCAATAATTATGTAACCACTATATGTTGAAGATTCATTTTAACACTAGTGGTGATAGCAAACAAAGCTTTATAAACCCCATGAGAGACTTACAGGGAGCCTTTCCAAATAATTAAGTCAAATACCTTTACAATTGATGTTTATTTTCTTTTAATATTTTAGATTATATTCATATACACAACTAATTCTATATTCAACTTAAATTACATTTATTTTCATTTTGGTATTTGCATATATATGCTATATGATTTTCTAATGAGTTGTTGAGCATTTTCTAGTATAAAAGAGGATATTATACAGCTTTCCTTTTTTCCAACTAACTTCAACAAATGTTGGAATACACAGTAAAGTAATGATTCTTTTATTAAAAAACTAAAAATTGTTATTAACTACATAGATAACACAGATATATACCAATGTGGTGCTACATCACGCTCTCAAAGTGAGTGTTGATTTTCAGTCAGATTTATAAAGGCATACTTTTCAGGATAATCAAAAAAGATGTATGTTTAAATTGCATATATTTTTCCACCTATGTCTACATGTAATAAAATAGTCTGTAGGTTGATTTTTATATAGAACTAAATGTTTTTTTTTGCTTTCCTTTTTTTTCCTTTCTGAGTCACATCCAGTGATGTTCAAGGGTTACTCCTGGCTCTGTACTCAGAAATTATTCCTGGCAGTACTCAGGGGACTTTATGAAATGCCAGGGATAGAACTTGGGTCAGCTATGTGCCAGGAAAACATCCTACCCACTGTACTATCAATCAGGCACAGAACTGAATGATTTTTAAATATTCTACGATTTTAAAAGAATATAAATTTTAGAAATTCACATCATTTGTGGAAAACAAAGGCAGAATATAACAAGAAAACAAAGGTGTCTATACTACATGACAAAGGTCTCATAAGAACTCACTGGATTTGTATATTTAAAAAGCATCCTGAAATTGCATACTTATATAGAAACGTGACAGAAAACCCTGAAGATCATAAGGAGAAGCATTTTTAACAAATCACAAGGTTACAGATTGATTTAAATAGGAAGTGAGTATAAAAAAGTCCTAGAGATATTTAAGGAAATATGAAATTTACATAACTTGGAAATCATTAAATTAAGCTTCAAAATAAAAATCATTTTCAGATATACCCTTGACGCTCAAAAATATTATCTTATTGCAAATTGTGAATGCCCATTAGAGATGAAATATTAGATTTAGCGAAAGAAAAATATGGGACACCAACTTAATCAAAATTTTTTATATTAAAAATCTAAAGCAAGACAGAAATGCAGGGTTTAGGACTTGCCTCTACAAGTTTAAGCCTGTTTTGATCCTGAGTAACACCGAGCACTGTCAGGGGTGACTGTTATCCCTAGAATGAGGAATAAGCTCTGAACACCACAAAGTATTTAGGCCCCAACTCCTGCTCCCCAAAAAAAGAAGCAACTATATTATTTAGGGAATACTTACAGTAAGATTCATTGTTACCTGAAATTCAAATTAACCTGAATCCTGTATTTTATTTGGCATCCCAAGTGCCTAGGAAGTTTGCTAATGATAGCATATGTCACTGTTTCCAAGCACCTGGAATGATTAAAGCTGGAAAACAAATATTATGCTACTATCTCCTTAATCAATCAGGTGAAATTTACATGTTTTAAGAAGATTTATTCACTCATATATTCACTTTTTAATCTTAGTTGATCCAATGACATCAACACTAACTCATACTTGTGAATCTCAGTTTGCCAAAAGCTTGACTGTAGGGGAGCTTCTGGGGTGCCCAACAGTATCAGGACAGATCTCTTCTACCTCCGAGGCCACCTGGACATATGAAAACTCACGACTCAGGCGCAGTTCCAAAAGGCTTTAGATAGTACAACAAGCTCTACCACCACAATCCAATATAATGGAAGATCTCTAGCTCTGGTCAGAACTCAGACTATAAATGAGGGCCTAAGTCTCTGTCCAAAGAGGATCCCACCAGAGAGTCCCACCATAGTCAATCCTACCAGAGAGGAAAAGTACCTGAAATCAGTACCTTATATCACTTGATCACTTGATATTCGGTTATTCATCAGTTCACTCAAGCAGGTGCCAGTAACGTTTCCATTTGTCTCTGTCATATGCCAGTGTAGCCCAACGGCATTTGCTTGCTCCAGGAATCCAAAGAGCCTCAAACTGTATGTTCAGGGTCTTGAGGAAGAAATCTGACCATCGTATAGGTGGGGGGGTCACGTGATCTTTTGATGTCCTGTGGGATCCAGTCGGTAACTGGCTCTAGTCCAGTAGTTGTCTCCAACTCACATTACTTGTCCAGCCCATCTAATTTTTTTGACATCTTGGCAACTGAGACAATGTCCCTGATTCTCGATCGTTAGGGATGTCAGAACTCAGGATTCCTTCTCTCACTTGAGTGAGGAGTGATATTCCAAGCATAGCTCTTTTGATTACTCTTTGGGAAACCTGAATAGCGTTCTCATCCTGCTTTCATAGGGCCCAGGTCTGAGGTGTATGTTAATGCAGGGAGAATGGTGGGGTTGAAGAGATGTGCCCAAAGCCGGAGGTTCTTTGTCCCATTAGCTATTTTTGATGCTCTTGAAGGTGCTTCATGCCACTCTCTTCCTCCTGTGCAGCTCAGATTGTAGGTTGTCCATCATGTTGACTTTTCAACCTAGATATACATAACTGCTGCATTCAGAGATGTTTGTTCTGTTGAGAGAGAATGGAGCATCTGGAACTTGTTTATTTTTTATGAACATTGTTTTGTTGAGATACAGCTGTAGTACCTTTCCACATTAATCATCAAAGTCAGCCAGGATTTCTGCCACTTGGCTAATGTTTGGTGTTATTAGAACAATGTCAACAGCAAAGCAGAGGTGGTGTAGTCAGTCAGCAACCATCTATTTTCACTCCCATTCCTTCCCATTCTAATTGTCTCATGAAATTCTCTAGGGTGGAGCTGAAGAGTTTCAGTGAAATGTTATCACCCTGCTGAACCCCTCTTTTGACATCCAGGATCACTTTCTTGTATAATGGTGAGATCCTGGTGTTGAATCCATAATACAGCTCATGAAGGATCTTGATGTATTAAGTTTGAGTGCCCGATTGGCTAGGGCTTCGATGACTGCTTCAGTCTCAACGGAATCAAAGGCTTTCTTTATTTCAATAAATATTAGACATAGCAGCATCTTGAACTCCCCACAAGCCTCAATGAGCTTGATTACCATGTGGATATAGTTGATTGTGCTGAATCTTTTCAGAACCCAGCTTGCTTGCATGCTTGTCCTTCATCCTTGTCATTCATGTTCTGCCAGTCCTGTTCATGATGACATTGAACAGCTTGTAGATGACAGACAACAGGCAGATGGGGCGATAGTTGCCACTGTCGTGAATGTCTCCCTTCTTGAACAGTAGAACTGTCCTGCTGGTTTCCCATTGGGAGGGCACCTCACATTCAGACAGGAAGCATGTGAAAAACCGAGCCAGGGTATTGATGAGTATCTATGGCAGATTCTACAGATGTTTAGGTCTGACTTTGTCTGGGCCTGGTGCTGTTCTCTTCTTTACCTGCTAAATGGCATGTCAAATTTCAGACGGGAGAATGTTGGGAACAACATATCCATCCTGTGGAATTTGGTATGTGGGTAAGTAGACTAGGCTATCAAAGATATCTGAGTAGAAGTCATGGATAATCTTCTCCATTGCCTTTCTGAAAGATGCAATAGATTCATCAGGACATTGGAGGGCATTCTTCTTGGTCTTATAGTTGACAAAGGACAGGCAGGCATTGAAAATGCTTTTACCAGCTTCTGCTGCAAGGCCAGTATTGCTTCTCTTCTCTCTTTGTTGTCTTCCTCTATCACTTCTCTGCACTGCTTTGCAAGCTTGGACGTTAGCTTATGGTTGCCTGAGACCACACCTTGTCATGTTGGTGAATGAGCCTGAGAGTTTTTGAGGACAGGTGTCCATTTTTGGCTTTCTCTCTCTCGGCATTCCTCGCACAATCATGGAGGTGCTGCACCAGTAGGTTATATTCTTCATTGATGTCAATAATGGCATCTTCCTATTTTGCTGCATTGGTGCCAAAGAGCTCCCAGTTGGTGGTCATACTGGGAGTACCTTTTTAAACTTTGCATCCCTTTCTCCCCATTCCATGGAGTAGAATTTTGCATGAGGGAGACAGTGGTCCGATCCTGTTTGGAATTTTGGACAAAAGTGACATTAGTCAGACATAACTGTTGATTGAATATGATGTGATCAATTTCATTGTGGAATGTCCACCAGGAGATTCCCATGTCCAGTGTTTAGTTTCAGTCTTCTGGAACTGTGAGTTCCCATGAGTGGTATTGGTTGACATGATGAACTCATTCTCTCACCCTCTTCATTCCATTCTGGCCTTGGGTCTCTATGTGGAGTTCTTCAGCTGATCTTCTCAGTCTTATCTTGACATTAAAATCATCGACTATAATCTTGTAGAAGGGGTGGTCTTCTTTAGAGGACTCTCCCAGTTCCATGTAGAATTTCACAAATTTCTTCTTTCTTGCATGTGGATGTTGGTGCATAGACAATGAAGATAGAAACTGCCAGCAGTGAGTCACATCTATTCAAGTGTAATTGTCCAATCCGGCTTGTTAGGCTCTCAAATGAATCAATGCTCATGGACAGGTTTGTGGTGACAAGGACACCAACATCACCAATGCCTCTCTTTTTGCATGTTCTGAGGAACAGTTCTCTGGTGTCAAAACGGCGTGATTGATGCCTTCTTATTTAGGTCAGACCAATGATGTCGAACTTGATTTTTCGCTCTTGCACCATCAGGACCTCCATATATGCTTCTTATGCCAGCGTCCATGCATTGAAAGTACAGCCAGTCATTTTGATCCTTCTTCGTTTTGGAAGCCTAGTTTGGCCCTGAAATTTTATCAGCCTCTCCTTGCTCGTCCTTCTTAGGCTGACATATTTAGCACTCTTTCAGGATCAGGGGGATAAGATCCATTGATTTTACTATTTTGGATAGTATTTTTGGTATTATTGAATTTGAGGGACAGCTTGCCAGGCTCTGCCTTGTAGGCAGGATACTCTGTCAGTCCCCTCATATACATTAAAGTAATCCTGACTTCAGGTAGGGTCCTGTCAACAAAGATCAACTCAACAGCTTCTAGATAGTAGAAGAATGGTGAAGGGTGGTGCCACACGATACTACAAGTCTAAACAAATGGTTATGCCATGGACTATTCCCTCTTCTGAGATTATCTCTTATATCAAAACACTGGAGAGAGAAAGGGGGCTTGTATAAAAGTAATAAATCTTAATGTCATGGTATTTATGTAATCTAGATGGTACCCAAAAGGTACTTCTTTTTTATTATCTGTATCTGTTCTCTGTATACTGAAAGGGTCACACTCACCTGCTAAAGGGAAAACCAGTATGATCCTTCCTATAAGCTTAAAAAATAGTCTCAACATAGCCAGGTGGTAGTCTCCTGATAAATGCTAACTGTCCCATGCTGGGACCAGTGGGTAAAAAGAAAACAGGGCCCAATCTAGATAATGTAGAAGTCATAGTAGATATATTGCTAATTCAGAGTCAAACTACTTCTATAACTACCACACCATCCATCAGTGTTTACAGAAGAGAAATTTAATTATTATGAATCTTGGTTTAAAAACATGTAAATAAATTAAACTGTGTGTAAATAGATTAAATAGATTAAACAGCAAAGCTCCTAAGCTAGCTAGGCCTGTCCTCCAACACTTGGAAATACAAAGAAGACAATATGCAATTAACCAAAATACAGAACATATTGAAAATGAATAGGCAGAGTCAAAGCAATAATACAGAGGGAGAGGGTATGGTATTTGCATTATATGCCACCAGGGAATGATTCAATCTCCAGCATCCATATGGTGCCAAAGCATGTCCAGGAGTAATTCCTAAATGCAGACAATGCCAAAAATAACCCTGGAGCATCACCAGGTATGAACCCAAAAGTCAAGTTTAAAAAAATGAATAGGTAGTGAGATAAATCTCTGCGCCAGAGAGTATGAAATTCAACTCTAAATACCTTCATTCACTAGATTCAGTTTTATTAATTTTGAGTAAAATACTTATATTTTAAAGTAATTGGGCCGGAGCGATAGCCCAGCGGGTAGGGTGCTTGCCTTGCACGCGCCAGCCCATGCCGACCTGGGTTCGATCCCCAGCATCCCATATGGTCCCCTGAGCAACGCCAGGAGTAATTCCTGAGTGCAGAGCCAGGAGTAACCCCTGAGCATCACCGGGTGTGACCCAAAAAGCAAAAAAAAAAAAAAAAAGTAATTAATTCTCATTGATCATGAGACATCCAGGAAAGACAACAGGTTCTGGCCCTGGCCCACCACCCAATAGAGCCTTGAAAGAAGCCAGAGGAACCCCCACACCATGATGGCAGCCATTTTCAACATTCAGACTCCACAGCTCATCAGAGCTCCACCCAAGAGAGAAGCCTATCTCAAGCCCAGCTCGTCAGAGCACCATCCTATAGAGAAGCCTACCTCATGCCCAGGTACCCTGGTCTCAGCAGTTAAAGTCACCAGGCTTCCATGGAGATGGAGCTGGGTCCCTTTCCCCACATCTGTTCCATCCAGGAGGCCCTGTGGGCCCACCCACGAACTGCTTCGAGGCTGTTGGCCATGAACCAGAGACTGAGATACATGGGGTAGAGCTACTATTGGCTCTCCCTATGCTCAGCAGATCATGAGGCAGCCAGGAGGTATATCAGTAAATGCAAGAACTAAGAGCCTACCTATGACTGAGAGAATCCTGCCTGCCAAGCTACCCCCTGCCATATTTGACATGCCAAAAACAGTAACAATAATAGACCTCATTCCCATAACCTGAACAAATGGTTTGAGCTCTTCATGCTCCTGGAGCAAGCAGATGCCCTTGAGCTACAGTAGCACACAACAGGAATGAATGGAGACGTTACTGGCACCCGCTCGAGCCAATCAATGAACAAAGGGAAGACAAGTGACAAGACAAGTGAATTTTCATTTAAATAATTGTAAAAATATATTTATGGTAACTATGCCGCATAGATTTTTTCAGTTTTCTGCTTAGCTTAGACATTATTCAACTAAGCCAATTAATTAAAAAATAATTTCTTAATAAAGAAGTGAGTCTTTAAATGTGTTATTTTATTCCAAAAGTTCAAACTCCTTATATAACTTGCTTCATTTTTAGGTGAGCAGAAAAATATTTAAAAATTATATAATTTTTTAACTTTTTTTTGTTTTTTTCCCTATAGTTTATGAACAACAATAATAATATAAATGGAACAATTCAAAGCAAGCCTAGAAGATTTTGGCATTCAGAGATCCAAGTTTCTAGCTATTAGCTCATTACAGCTTTTTTTGGCATATTATACACTGTTCAGACTATTACTCTTCTTTAGCATATTAAACTCAAGGTGTGTTTCTTCTCTAAACAGAAAATAAATACCTTTAATTATTTACAAAGAAAATTTTGGCTACATAGGTGTTTGGAAGATATCCAATTTTGGTTTTAAAAATAAACTAGATATAAGAAAGAAAAAATCAAGAAATTTGCAGCATGGATGGCTCTAGAGAGTATGGCTTGAGTGTATTCAATTAAGAAGGAAGGGATAGATAGAGAATGAGCCTTCACCTATGCGGAGCTTTAAATAAAAACAGCAACATAGCAACAAAAGTCCAAAGACAACACAATGGGAGAACTGATCCACACTATTGATTGGGTGCTATGTGGCTTGTGGGAGTGACATCAGGGTCCTTTGGGAGGGAGCTGGCTACAGAAGTGATGGGCATGGTGTTGGAGTTCCATGTATCAGCAGTGTACCCCGTAATAGGAAAGCCCATCACTATTTACTGTTAATAAAAATTTTCAATCAATTAAAAATAAAAACTAGATAAATTGTCAATAAAAAATAAACCAAATTGTAAGCTACGAAGGATCTCAGGACCCAACTACACATTAGATAATTCACAGGAATGTGAAATATTAAAGACAAAGTGGAAAAGAAGATGGCCACATGAAGTAGAAGATATCTAAAGGATAAATGCCTAGAATTATGAAGATTTTTTTTAATGTCTGAACTACACACTTACTGATATAAAAACTTTGGATAATGGCATTTGAATAAATAAATGCCATTCCCCATAATATGGTATTGGTTATTATTATTTGTATATGATTATTTGAGGGACACAATAAATCTGTCATGCCAAAGTTTCAGCTGTGTGATGCCATCAAAATTGGGTTTTTTTTTTTACAAAAATGTGGATAAAGTAAAAGTTGCCCCAGCCAAAAGGTAGACATTAAGAGGGACTGCAAAATCTCTTGGGTCCACACCAAGGTATATCAGCAATCCTACACTATCTTGCTAGATAATTGCAATTACATAGACCAGGAGTCACTCCAACTACAATCATTATAGACCAGCCCAGACTCAGTTTACCAACCAGCTGACCTCCAGAGTCACATGAGACTCTAAGTGTATATCTATTATGTTGCTTAGTATTTTTTCAGGGATCACCTATATTTAATGTTTCAACTTTGTTTTTTTTTCTGCTGATATATCTAGCTTCTGTGTCTTTCACTTGTATCACTTGTCTTCCCCTTGTTCATTGATTTGCTCTAGCGGGCACCAGTAACGTCTCCATTCGTTGGGAATGAGGTCCATTATTGTACTGTTTTTGGTATATCAAATACACCATGGGTAGTTTGCCAGGCTCTGCTGTGGCTCTGGGTTTATCCCAGGGGGCCCAAAATTTTTCAATGTCAGACCATCAGCCTTTCAGGACCCACAGGGCAAGCCCTGGGTGTAGACAAGCCTGTCTTCTGTCTGCCACCTGCTAATGCAGATGGGCACCACTTTTATCTAATGATTTTTTTTCTCATCTTATATAATATTTTATTTTTCATGCTGATTGATTGTATTGCACGTAATTGAGAACTTCATGTTTGGTGTTAGAGTACTAATCTATAAACATAGACTAGTACATTTGAGCTTCTGATTTTGTAGCTCAGTTGTATTATTTGGGAATAATTTGGTGCATTATTTCCAGGCCTGTTGTTAATTTTTGTTAGGCAGTTGGAAAACAGTATTAAGAAGATCAAATTATGCTCACTGTTGAAATTTTCTGAGAACACCAAATCACACTTTGTTTTTTCGATTTTTTTTAGGAGGGATTTCTATTCTAGCCAGAAGGCAAATTATTCCTGGTAATATATGAGTTCTGAAATTATTCACCCTTATTCTTCTTATGGATCTTTCTCAAAATGTGGGTTTCTTCACACACATTCGACACAATTACCAGTATTCAGGAAGAAAAGTTTTGAGTAATCTCTGTAGAATACCTCTTCCTTCCTGCACAGCTCATTCTGAAGCACTGCTCCATTAATTCTGGAGAAGATGGCTTCTACAAAGTTATGACTTCTCCGTACAAGGAATTGTTGAACTTTACTTGGGTCTGTTTTCCTGACTTCACATACTGAGCACATGTAGTACCTGGGTTTTTCTTTTCTTTTTCTTTTACTTTCCTTCCTTCTTTCTTTATTTCCTGCTTTCCTTTTTTACAAGAACTGCTATTTTGTATTATCTGTTAAGAAGGATAAAATCTATTTGTTTAGTGTTTTATAATCAAAGTATGAGTATTTTACTTTAAAGGAAAATAAAACTCCTTCAATTATTTCCAAAGTGTATTATAAAGGATACTGATAAGGTGATTATGTGATTATGTGTCAGTCAGTGCAGTTTCACCAATTGTAACAAACACTCCACTATGGTGATGGATGCTGGTATTTGGGAAGTCAAATAAGTATAAGTATAGAAGCTTTATGAAAAAATTAGTGAGTTCCTTTAAATTTTGCTGTTAATGTTAAACAAATATAAAAACAATTTAATAAATATATAGACAATATCATGCTGTTTATATTTATATAAAATATAAATTTATTATGATAGCAGATAAATGTGTTTAATTGATACATATAAAGAGAACAAATTGTTTGTCTATAACACAAACTTATAGAAATTTAAATAAACCTAAACTAAGCAAGAATCATTTTAATATATTGAAAAATGGTGTATCATGAATATATTATGATATATACTCCAAGTTAAATACAATATACTGAGATTGAGCTCACTTGACATTATATTGAGCCTTATATTGACCTATGAGATTGAGCTCACTATACCTATACAGTATGGTGACATACTATGAAAATTCTATGCGCAAATTAGAATTCAAGTAGATAAACTGTTTTAAAATATGTAGGAGGATTCTCTTATTTTTATTGCAAGTAAAAAAAATTACCAGCAACAAAACTTTTAATCTATTTTTATGGATGAAAATGATGATATATCTTGTTCACATTAACAAGATTTCCCCCTATGCATCATAAGTAGATGTTTGGGGGATGTTTTTGTACAGTAATTTAAATAACCTCTGAAATATGCCTATAATTATAATGTTAACTATCATAAAAATTATTGCTACTATACTCAACTGACAAATATATTTGATCTTCAATCAATATCATTCAAATCAAAAATTGAAAAACAACCAATATGCAAGAATTTGTCGTATAATCATTTGAATCATTCATTTTCCCAACACCTATATCAATATTGTAAATTGTTCCTTTGGTGCCTCTGAGATTTTTACAACCAACACAAACTATAATAATAAATTAGAAATAGCTTAGAGGTTTTCCATTGTTTTGTGAATGATGCAGAGTGATTTTGAAAGAAAAGATGGATAACACTAATCTGCATAACCATGTAGGCATTCATAGATAGATATGTTGTAGGCAACAGTGAATATAGAAGATAAGAATTAGGTATTGAAACCACAGATTTCTGAATCCCCAAATTACTGATTTTTGTTTACCACCAGTGAAAACCAAAAACCTAAATAGTACAGAACTGGACAGTACAAAAGCTTGCATACACTATTTTAACCCATAAATGTATGCACATAATTAAGTTTTAATACATTAGAAAATATATTAACTATAATAATAAAGCAGAAAAACCATAACAACATATATTATGTGAATGTGATCTCTTTTCCTCTCAAAATATCTTAGGAGGCACAATGTTTTTGTTGGTGGTGGACCAACTAACAACTTGTAAAATGGAACAAAGGATAAGATTAGACTGCAGCACCCATATATAAACATACATAAACATGTTTTTTGCCTGTTTCACTAAAGTAACCTACATTTTTATGCACTCCTCAATTAAGCTCGAAAAAGAAATTGGGATCTTATAGTAGTCATGTGATTTCCTCCATTTAATATGTAATCCATACGTAACATGAATCAAATTTCCTTGATGTGACAATATAGGCACCATGAGACTTTGAAATGTTTTCAGTCATACAATCCTGTTAAGGTCTCATTAATATTATGTCTGCCCAAGATAAAATAAAAACCAGAAAAAGCTTATCAAAAGTTCAAAGTTGAAGAATATGTTTTATATAGTTATTTTCTGATATATGGATAATTACATGTTAGAATTGTATGTAAAGCAATTATCAATTTTTTAGGTATTTGAAAATTCTTATATCTGACACTACAGTTTTTCTAAATGCAGTTATGTCAATAAAACATTTAGACAATTAAAAAATAATTCTAATTTCTTGCTCTTACCAAAGTCCTCTGGGTCAAAATTTCACTGAGACCAGATTACTAATCACTGAACTACTGCTATACATTTAATAGTTTTCTAATACTGTGTTCTCTCAATACAATGCTCTCTCAATACTATGCTTTCAAAATCCAAATGACATTTCATTGGTAAAGAAGGGAACAGCACCAGACCCAGACAAAGTCAGACCCGAACACCTGAAGAATCTGCCTTCAGTACTCATCAATACACTGGCTCGGCTCTTCACACACTGTCTGAATGCAAGGTGCCCTCCCAATGGAAAATCAGAAGGACAGTTCTACTGTTCAAGAAGGGAGACATTCACGACATTGGCAACTATCGCCCATCTGCCTGTTGTCCATCATCTACAAGCTGTTCACTGGAGTCATCCTGAACAGGATTATCTGAACATTAGATGAAGAACAACCATGCAAGCAAGCTGGCTTCCGAAAAGGATTCAGCACAATCGACCATATCCACACGATAACCAACACATTGAGGTCTATAGAGAGTTCAAGATGCTGCTCTGTCTCACGTTCATTGATTTAAGGAGAGCTTTTGATTCTCTTGAGACCAAAGTGGTCATCAAAGCCCTAGCCAAACAGGGTGTTCAAACCCAATACATCAAGATCCTTCGTCAGCTGTATTACGGATTCACCACCAGGATCTCACCATTCTACAAAGAAGTGATCATCGATGTCAAAAGAGGGATTTGCCAGGGTGATACCATTTCACCAAAACTCTTCAGCGCCACCCTCGAGAACATCATGTGACAATTAGAATTGAAAGGAATGGGAGTGAAGATAGACGGTCAGCAACTACACCATCTCTGCTTCCCTGATGACATCGTTCTAATAACACCAAACATTAGCCAGCAGCACAAATGCTGGCTGACTTCCACCAAGAATGCGGAAAGAGGGGTCTACTGCTGAATCTCAACAGTTCCCTTCCCCTTTCCTTTCCCTTCCCCTTCTCCTTCCCCTTCCTCTTCCCTTCCCTTCCCTTCCCTTTCATGAACTGTATCACTGTATCACTGTCTTCCCGTTCATCGTCGATTTGCTTGAGCAGGCACCATTAACATCTCCATATGACCTGTCTCATGCAAGTAGAGCCCAAGGGCACCTGCTCACTCCAGGAACATAAAGAGCCTCAAGCCATTCCATCAGGTCATGGGAATGAGGTCTATAATTGTTACTGGTATCTGGCATAACAAATACGAGACGGGTATCAAGTTCCAGAGGCCCCATTCACTCTCAATGGAACATCTCTGAATGCAGCAGTTATGTGCACCTAGGTCAGAAATCAACATGATTAACAACCTAAAACCTGAGCTGCAGGAGGAAGAGAGTGGCGTGGAATGCCTTCAAGAGCATCGAAGAAATAAGTAAAGAACAAAGAACCTCCGGCTCTGGGCACATCTCTTCGATTCCACCATTCTCCCTGCATTACCATACACCTCAGAGACTTGGGCCCTACAAAAGCACGATAAGAATGCTATTTGAGTCTCCCAAGAGGAATCAAAAGAGCTATGCTTGGAATATCATGCCTCACTCAATTGAGAAAAGGAATCCGGAGTTCCAACCTCCATCAACGTTCCAGAGTCAGGGATGCTGTCTCGTTTGCCAAGACATTGAAAATCAGATGGGCTGAACATGTAATGCGATTTGGAGACTACTGCTGGACTAGAGCCGTTACCAACTGGACCCAAGGGACATCAAAAAATCATGTGGGCCGGAGCGATAGTCCAGTGGGTAGGTCGTTTGCCTTGCACGTGGCTGGCCCATACCAGTCTGTGTTCGATCCATGGCATCCCATATGGTCCCCCGAGCACCGCCAGGAGTAATTCCTGTGTGCAGAGCCAGGAGAAACCCCTGAGCATCCCTAGGTTTGACCCAAAAAGCAAAAAATCAATCATGTGGCCGCCTACCTACAAGATGGTCAGACTTCTTCGCCAAGACCCTAAATGAACTGTTTGAGGCTCTTTGTATTCCTGAAGCAAGCAAACGCCATTGGGCTACACTGGCACATGATAGGGTCAAATGGAAATGTCATTGGCACCTGCTAGAACAAACCGATGAATAACTGGATGTCAAGTGATCAAGTGATGTAAATCAAACATAAAATTTGTACTATAATTTTCAGAGTATTTTGTTTGTAAGAAATACAAACAGGAGTGTATTTTATTTTATTTTATTTTTTTTTGCTTTTTTAGGTCACACCCGGCAATGCTCAGGGGTTTCTCCTGGCTCTGCACTCAGGAATTACTCCTGGCGGTGCTCGGGGACCATATGGGATGCCGGGATTGAACCTGGGCTGGCACTGGCCGGCCGCATGCAAGGCACACACCCTACCCGCTGGACTATCGCTCAGGCCCAAGGAGTGTATTTTAATATTGAGTATAAGATGTTTCTACTCACTTCTCTAGTGATGAATATTTTTAATATTTATCTCTCAATTTACAAATATCAAAGTTTGTTTTCTTTCAGACCATTTCATGTAGAATAATTCTGCAAATTATTTCTCACTTGTAAAAAAACATACAAAGTAGAGTAACATTTAACTGTGCTAGTGACCATAAAATTTTTTCAGCCAGATTTGGATTTACAGTCCTAAATCCTAGGGACAATCCTTTGCCTTCTCTTCATTGACTGTACCTAAGTTGGATGTTGGGAAAATGTTCCCCTTGTTACTCTTCGTATTTCTAAGTCCACTGTGCCCTGCAAAATGTACCTTAATGTCCTATAAATAGTCATCACATTTTAAAGCTGAGGATTTCCCCACAATAAAATTTTGTGAAAGCAATAAAATAAAATAAAATTGGATTTAGAACTGGGTTGCAAATAGAATCCCAATATGTCATTCTCTTCACTAGGTCATTCCATCAACTCAACCTCAACATACACAGTTGTCGCAGGTGATCTCTGTTCACGCTATTGTCTTGATAAGCACATGGGTCTCCACTCTGGTGATTTTAAGTGTTATTCAGAATGTTACACAAAATACATTGTCACTTCCTTCTATTTAAATTGGGGTTGGGAGGGTATTGTAACAGCATACCTGATAATTGCTTCTATTATGAAGCATTGTCAAGGCAAATTTTCTAAGTACTAAACAAACTGCTTAACAATCATTTTTCAGCAAAAACTGCAATTCAGTGCTTCAGCAGCAAAAACTCCCAGTTCTAATTGCAAAGAGTCAATCCAATTATGCCTTACATAGTCCAGGCTCCAAACTGACAGTCTGATACTAAGCACAATGTGGTATTCAGCCATATTTTGGTGAGGAGAGAAAGGAAAACCATTTGTTTTCTAATAGGTTTTACATCTAAGTCATACATTCCAAAGTAAATAAACTTGATAACATACACTTTTATAGCATAAAAAACAACCAACTTCTTTATTAGATTTTTCAGAAATATGCTCTATATTTCACATTAAAGGTTTTGAACTTTTTGAAAATCAATGAAATTTTAATTAATGAAGTTTAGATAACTATATAATCATCAGCACTAAGAATAGCTTAAATGGAATCATAGTTCATTTTTGCTGAGCAATCTTAGCAAAAAAGTTAAATTTTCCACTCCTCAGTTTTGTATCAGGAAAATGTAGATAATATTTAGTTTGCCTTGTGGCAGCTTTCAAGATTTCAAGGAGATTATAGAAGTACCTTGCTTAATAAGATGATGAATGTAAATATTCAATAAATGTAACTTAGATTTCAAATTATTATATTATGCTTACATCCTATGAAATCTAATTTTCATCTTCCTTCATTCAACAGTTCATTTTTCAATTGCTTACAAGTGCTTATATCTCCACAATTTGTATTTTGGCATAATGATTGAAACAAAGACCCCTAATTTTCCCCATAAAAGCAGAACCACAGTTGGGAATTTTTAAAAGTGATCCCTAAAGAATGATTTTTTGGGGTGGGAAGAACTAAATATAATGAACTTAGATCCAAATGGAAGAAGTTTTGCAAAAATTCCTGAAATCCTTTTATCAAAAGTCTAGTTTTAGATTAACCCTATAGTAAGTCTGAGTGAAGCACCATCTTCTCTATCTTAAGATTAATATTTGGACTTTCGCCTTTTTTCATGAGGTAGAAACTATCTTCATTTTATATAAAGTTGATATAAACTCACCAAAAGTTTATTTGAAGGCAGCAAGTGAAAAGACCTCATTATTTTGAACGGCTTTTGCCCGCATCGATCAAAATGACAGAAATGTTATGGCATGATTAAAATGAGACATCCCTAGACAATCTGTGATAGTATTCTTAGATCAGTGCCGATCTATAAGAGATGATCAGGCTGAATACTTGTTTTAAATCAATGCAATTCTTTATACAAAGAGAGCAAGTAAATGAAGAACGAGTGCTTACTCCAAGTATTCACATGCAGCTATTTCATATCCTGAAAATCTTTTCTACAGAAACCACACCCCAACACTTCACTTCCAGCCTGGATAACATACTTTGCTTTCACAACTCAGTCTGAGCACTCTTATTTCCAGAAAGTCTCTAAAGCGTGATTATTTTCCAGAGAATGCCTATAAGCCTCCTGTATATGATAAACTCACCTGATCTATTTGGGATATATATTCCATATGTATGTATGGAATGTTTGTATGTTCTAGGGAATATATATACATATATATGCATATGTATACACATATACATATGTACATATGCATATATTACATATGCATATATACATGTGTATACATACATATACATGTATACATGCATATACATGTATACACATGTACACATATATACATATGCACATATACACATGTACATATATGCATATGTACATCTATACGTATATACACATGTACATATATGCACATACATATATACACATGTACATATATACAAATGTGCATATATACACATGTACATATATACAAATGTCATATATACATGTACATATATACATGTACATATATACACATGTACATATATCACATGTTCATATATACATGTGTACACATATGCATGTGTACATATATACATATATCCATGTCCATATGTATATATGTGTACATATGTATGTATATGTGCATATGTATGTATATATGTATGTATGGAATATATATACATACATATGCATGTATATATGTGCATAATATGCATGTATTTATGTGTATATATCATTGTTTAAATAGGGAATGATTTAATTGCCCTTTGCCCCAGAGAATACGGAAGAGAAGGAAAGAAATATGTGATGGGGAAGGAGAGAGGCAACACGGGCCCTGCAAAGGGATTAAGGTACATCAGTGGGTTAAGGAATGATAGAGCAAAATATTCAAACCACAGAGTCGATGACATTCAAATTATGAGAACCAAACTTTGATATAAGAGAATTTAAAAGGTATTTGTCAAGATGACAGACAGGGGCGGGAGATGGGGAGGTCACAAGAAGGTATCTGTGAACACTGGTGGAGGGAATTTGCTCTTCGATGATAGAATATTGTATGGCAAAAGTCAACTATGAATAACTTCGTTACTCACAGTGCTCTAATAGAATAATATTTGGGGAAAAATAAAGTGAATAGTTCATAAGTCTAAATAAATAAGTAACTGATTTAAACAAATAAAAACAGATTTTTGTTTTTCTGAGTCTCTCAGACACACAGGGCAAAGCTGCTACCAACTCTCCCTATGCTCAGCTGATCACGAGGCGCCCTTGAGGAAAGGCAAGTTCTTGCTTTGGCCCACCATCCCAACAGAGCCATACAAGAAGCCAGAGGAACCCCCATATGGGGAAATGCTGAGGCACCTCGCACCAAATCTGGGGGCAAGGTCAGGGATCCCCTTCTGCCCCACTGGCCGGTTTATGGAGAAAGATGCAAGAATCCAGCGAAGTTTCAAAATGCTTTACTTATTACAGGTTAAGGCATACAAATCAACAATAGGAAAAACTCTGAACTTATGATTCTTGGCTGTGCCCCAGTCACATGTAGGCCAAGATGGCAGCCACCACATGTTAAGGCCCTGTAGAGAGGAGACTGAGACAAGGCGCAAGTAGAAAGAGGAAAAGAGAGAGCAAGCAACCTGCCAAAAAGAGAGAGAGAAAGGAAGCAAGCTAGTTTTATATCCCTGTAACCCAGACTTCCCACTTCTATGGGAAGCCATCAGGGTCAAATGCCCTCAGGTAATTTCTCCCAGGACCTCACCTAGGCCTTTTGAGATGTTTATGTCACCAAGCCAATATTGGCCTTGGAAGTGTCCCTGCCCTTCAGGGAAGAGAGAAGGCGTTTCTGAGATGAGCTGTATCTCATGATACAAAGGCAAGCATCTGTACCAAAAAATATTCTATAACCAGTTATTTATTTCTCCAAGCCTTCACAAAAGTCTAGTCTTTACTTCATGGTCGTTCTGTATATTAGCTTTGAGTTATCAGAGAGACATTATTGCTTGATAGGGCAAACAGCATTTCTCTCTGGTCTAATTACTTAGGGATCCAACATGGCTAGGCAAATATACTGGTAAGATCTAGCTAGTCCCACGATGATTGTAGCAGCATGAGAGAATATTTATACTGGCCAGTATAGAATACATGGTCAGATATCCTGCCACATTCAAACTGTCCTCCTATCTACAAAGTGACCTGCAGTAGGCAACTCCATGCCAGATGAAGGCAGGTGTACTGAAATACCCCACACCATGAGGGCTGCCATTTTCAACATCTGGGCTTTACAGCTAGTAAGAGATCTACCCAAGAGAAAAGCCAATCTCTCCCCATTGCGGTTCATCAGTAAATGCACAAGATGTGAGACTACTACTGAGAGTATACCACCCACACGGCAGAGCCTGGCAAGGTACCCATGTAGTATTTGATATGCTAAAAACCAGTAACAATTATAGATCTCATTCCCATGACATGAAGGAATGGTCTGAAGTTCTTCGTATTCCTGGAGCAAGCAGATGCCTTTGCGTTACACTAGCATGTGACAGGATGTATAGAGATGTTACTGGTGCCCGCTGGAGCAAATCAATGAACAATGGGAAAAGTGACAAGTGACAACTAGACTCACCATAAGCATTAAAATACTGTGTTGTTTGCCTTCCTAGGCTTATTTTGATACTTATCCACCCTTGACAGTGCTCAGGGGACCAATTGGGATGCCAAGGATCAAACCTGGGTTGACCACAAGCCAGGCAAACACCCTACCTGCTGGACTATCGCTCCGGCCCCCAAAAAGCTTTGTTTTTAATTTTTATTTTATTTATTTATTTATTTTTGCTTTTTGAGTCACACCGAGCGATGCTCAGGAGTTACTCCTAACTCTTATCTCAGGAATTACTCCTAGCAATGCTTGGGGACCATATATGGGATGATGGGGACTGAACCCGTGTCAGTCGCATACAAGGCAAATGCCCTACCCACTGTGCTATCACTCCAGAACCCAAAAATGTTTAAAAAAAAATCTAAAAAGTTGTGCATTGCATACCTGAAGGTGTTGCCCCACAGCGGCACAGAAGTGTTCTCTGTTGAGCAACTCTGGTTCATGTGGGACTATCAGCGTCACTTCCATGGGCTCAGGAAACCTCTGAGAGCTGGAGGCTGGCCCATGCCCTATGCTCAGGAGGCCGGTGTACTCGCCCTAGACCAGTACATGGTCGCCAGACTACCACCAGAAGAGACCCTCAACAACCCACTGGAAGTAGCCCCCAAGTCCCTGCTAGGTGCAACCCCAAAATGAAACAAGCACAAAGAAATTCTCTTGAGTTGGAAAGACTTAGCTGTCAGCGAGCAGGATTCAGTTTGGTTGTGGGTGCCTGCACTGGGCTGCAGGAAGCAACTACTAACAAGGTCCCAGTGGGTGAAGGGTTGGGCCGAAGAGGTTAGGCATGGCCGGGTGGCCACGGCACGGTTGGCTGCAGATCTAGATGACAGTAACCTCGCTCAGCACAGTCACCCAGGGATTTTGAAATTTTTTTTTTCTTTTCCCAAATTTTACTATACCACTTTTAGACATACAATTGCAAGATGCTCATGTAGAGTTTTGGTTCTACAGTGTTCCAACACCCATCCCTCCACCCAAACCCATCTCCCATCACCAATGTCCCCACCTCCCTCCCCCCTCCCACACCTCAACTACTTGGCGGGTTCTGTATGTCTTTTCTCTCCTCTCTATCTCTCCCTCCTGCCAAACTTTCCTGCACATAGTAGAATGTAGTGCATTAAAGGACATAACTGTTTCCACTACTTTGATGGACCGCATGGCCATGGCTCGAACTGGTTTTGCTCTGTTAATCTGGTCGTGAGGTAGTATCCCAGCGTCCAGACAGCGAAGGTGGTGGCTAGTGTGGTGGGAGAGTCTCATCCAGCTGCTTCCGGGACCCCCCAGAGGTCATGGGCCCACTCCCAAAACCCATCTGTCCTTTTGGGAGCCCCATGGTCAGCTGAGCCTGGGGAAAGCAGAGTTCCAGGTTCCCCAGTCGCGTTTGAGACTGCATGCTATGGCTGGTCACCCCAGGGCAGCTCCTGGGCAGGGTCACCAGGCTCGACAAAATGGAGGGGGGAGGGCCGACTCCTGACTCCATCTGACGAATTCCCAGTGATTCCCACTTCTGGGAGCTGCCTACCTGGGCTCGAACTGGTTTTACTCTGTTAATCTGGTCGTGAGGTAGTATCCCAGTGTCCGGACAGCGAAGGTGGTGGCTAGTGTGGTGGGCGAGTCTTATCCGGCTGCTTCGGGACCCGCCAGAGGTCATGGGCCCACCGCAAAACCCATCTGTCCTCCTGAGAGCCCCATGGTCAGCTGAGCCTGGGGAAAGTGGAGTTCTAGGTTCCCAGGCACGTTTGTGGGATTTTGAAATTTTATTATTATTATTGTTTTGAAATTTTATTATTATTATTATAAATAATAATAAATATTATTTTTGAAATAATTCTATTTATTATTATAAATAATAATAAATATAATTATTTGAAATTTTATTATTATTATTTATTATTATTATTGCTGTTGTTTTTGACCCACACCTCAGTGCCCGGGGCTACTCCTGGCTCTGTGCTTGTGCTCAGGGGTCATTCACAGCAATAAATATAAATGCTTTATTGGAGGTGACTACAAGAGTATGCCTCCTGCACGGCAAGCCTGGCAAGCTGCTCGTGTTGTATTTGATATGCCAAATACCAGTAACAATTAGATTTGATCATTCCCATGACCTAATATAATGGTTTGAGGCTCTTTATGTTCCTGTAGCAAGCTGATGCCCTTGGCTCTACTTGCATGAGACAGGACATATGGAGATATTACTGGTGCCCGCTCTAGCAAATAGATGATGAACGGGGAGATCGTGATCGTGGTCGTGATCACCCTAACTGGTTTAATAAATGTCTGATGAAGATTGGATTGATAAATAGCTAAAATAACATTCCCAATCATTGTGCTTACTTTATCTAATCTATAAGTCCTCTAGGTTCTCAATTATATGGGTATGCATGCATTGATGTTTATTTTGTGATACTTATCTCAATATTCAGTAGACCAGTCATGAAACTATACGGACATTATTTTCACAACATTTAGTGTGTTCATTAAAATAGGTTTAATGGAGTCAGAGCGATAGCACAGTGGGTAAGGCATTTACCTTGCAAGCGCCTGACCTAGGTTCAATTCCCCGGCATCCCATATGGTCCCCCGAGTGCCGCCAGGAGTAAATCCTGAGTGTAGAGCCAGGAGTAATCCCTGAGCATTGCTGGGTGTACCCAAAAAGAAAAAAAAATAAAATAGGCTAAAAATAAAGACAGCTGTTCTTTCCAAACTTTTCTGTGACACAGAACTAAAGCAGGGTTGAATTCATCATACAAAAACATAATAGAAGATATCATCAGGAATAAGTGGGCATTCAGGTCACTATTTGCTAGAAAGAAGTTTTGCACAAACAACAGGAAAGATGGCATTCTAACCATTTCTCTTAGAGATATCACTGTTCAGATACTCTTGGTAGTATAAACTCTTTATAATGAGTTCCAATTTATAGTAAATTAATTATCCACTTACATCCTAAAAAGTTAGAGTGAGTTTACAAAATCCTAATATGTGTGATCCTAGGAGAGCTTACACCCTAGTTTCAGTAATTTAATTCCATATAAGCAATTTTATAGGAAAATGAAAGTTGCATTATGTAACAGTTATTTTTTAGAAACTATATTCCCCATATAATACTCTGAAACTCCACAGGACTAAGAGTATTTTTTAATATTCACAAGTCTATAAATTTGACTTGAGCTGAATGAACAAAAAAGAGTAATTAAACTAAGAAACACTAGTTTAGCACAGGAAATTTTTGAACAGAAATAAAAATGATTGTACTTGGATATCAACAGTTTTGTAGAGATATAGCTAAAATAACATATTCCCAATCATTGTGCTAACTTTAATCTATAAGTCCTCTAGTTTCTCAATTATATGGGTATGCATGCATTGATGTTTATTTTGTGATCTTATCTCAATATCCAGTAGGCCGATCATGAAACTATACAGACATAATTTTCACAACATTTAGTGTAATCATTAAAATAGGTTAAATGGGGCCAGAGCGATAGCACAGTGGGTAAGGCATTTGCCTTGCAAGCAGCCGACCTGGGTTCAATTCCCGACATCACAAATAGTCCCTCGAGTACCATCAGGAGTAAACTCCTGAGTGTAGAGTTCTGAATTCTCAAGAAATTCAGAATTTGTGATCTGAATTCTGAATATTTTAAGTTCTGAATTCTCAAGTTCAGAGCTTACCAAAAGTTCTGAATCCTCAAGAAAAGTTCTGAATTCTGAAGAAGAATTCTCATGTTCTGAGTTCTCAAGAAGCCTCTGCAAAGTGACCAAAGAGATTTTTTTTTTCCCTTGCCAGATTTAGATTGCTACTAACCAGGGCTGAGAGAGTGGGTGAGTGGTCAGGCACCCACTCTGTGTGTTCACAGTCTGGGATCAAAGCTAGCACAGTAAAAAGAAAAAATAAAACAATGGAAAATAAAATTAAAATTAATTGATAACTGTTCAAAATAAAATACGCTTTTTATGCTTTTTACATCTAACTAAAATGAAGATTTGTGAAAATGATGGAGGCAAACTGAAAATGGTTTTGATACAAGAGAAAATCACAGATGATGGGGACACACCTGGTGAGTAGGGGTGACTCCTGACTCTGCCCTTGCTCAGCAATCTGCCTGGGATAGAAGATGGAACCCAGTCACCATATGCAAGACAAGAGCTCTATCTACTGTGCCCTCTCTCCAGCTCTGAGAAAACATCACTTTGAGCCTAACTTAGCCACGTACTATATGCTGGCACTTACAGCACATATAAAATCTGATTCTCTGTAGGAGAATGCATGAATATGAGGGGAGCAGATATTTCTCCTTTCTTGTGACATTATGACAATTCAAACCTAGCAGACCTGCATATGATTTACCTACTATTCCAAGTGATGTATTATCACCTCATTATAGTTATCCAATAGTTTCAAACACAGTATAAAAATACTTTAGAAGTTTTATAATTGTTTTCAGGGGAAGGGTAGTTTACAACAAGATCATCTTAGCATGATAGAAATCTGATTTTCTCATGATTCTCTCATTTTAAAATATATGATTAGAACAGCAAAGATTGCTGACAAAAAACTGCACCTGCCTACTACCACATTATTCCATCAGATCATGGGAATGAGGTCTATAATTGTTACTGGTATTTTTCATATCAAATATGACATGGGTGCTTGCCAGACTCTGTGGTGCGGGTGAGATACTCTTGTAATCACCTCTAATCTCAGGCATTTATTGATGAACCGCTTGGCTGCAAAGGGCCAGAGCAAGCCAGGCTGTGATCAGATCTTCTGCTGGGTGGAGCTCTGAAGAGATGGGAGTCCAGATGTAGAAAATGGCTGGTCTGATGGTGTGGAGGTTTCTCTGGCTTCTTGTGAGGCTCTGCTGTGGTGGCGGAGCAGGGCTAGAACCCACCATCCCTCCCAGGAGCCTCGTGATCAGCAGGGCACAGAGAGAGTGGGTAGCAGCTCTGCCCTGTGTATGTGAGTCTCTGGATCATCATACCTGGGTTGGGCTTGAAAAAGGCCCTCTCATCAGAGCTCCACCCAGCAGAAAAGCTAATTACAGCTCAGCTTGTCCAAACCCACCCTGCAGCAGTCTTTTTCAAGCCCAGCCCAGGTATGCTGATCCAGAGACTCACAAATATCTCTATATCTCTATAATCCTGTTAAAATACAAAAAGCATAAGAAAATAGACTTTTTTTTTACTCTGTGTTGGGAACCGCTGGGGTCCCCCACAATATCAGGACAGAATTTCTCTTCTACCTTCGAGGCCACTGGGGAACAGATGAAAGCTCACGAGGTCTGGTACAGTTCCAAAAAGGCTTTTAATAGTACAAAACTCTACCACTGAAATCCAATATAATGAAAGAACTCTACTCTGGTCAGAACTTAGACCATACATGAAAGCCCAAGTACCCCACCAAACAGGATCCTACCAGAAAGAAGTCCCACTAAAGAGAGTCCTACTAGAAAGGAGACCTACCCAAAAAAGGGGGCAAGTGCCTAAATCATTCCCCTTATATATACCAAGTAATCCTAACTCTTTACAGGGAGGGTCCTGTCAACAAAGAACACTAAACACCTTCTAGATAGTAGAAGAATGTAGAAGTTGGTGCCACACCCGATTACTGGTATAAACAAAGGATTGGGCAAAGGATTAGTCCCTTCTTCTTCATACATTATCTCTTATGTAAAATGCTGGAGAGAGAGAGTGGACTGGTATAAAGTAATACATCTTAATTTCATGGGCTTCATATAATCTAGATGGTACCCACAAGGTCCTTCTTATTTATTATCTGCACCAGGGTGATTCTGAGTATCTCGTTCTCCTTATACCAAAAGGGTCACACTCCTCTGCTTGATGGCAAGCTAGTATTATCCTTCCTATAAACTTAAATGATAGACTCAACGTAGACAGGGTGGCAGTCTCCTATAAATAATAACTGTCCCACGCTGGGTGCAGTGGGTATAAAGAGGACTGTGCCCAATCTAGAAAACATAGAAGTCTTAGTAGATGTATAAGTCAGAAGTTATTGAGAATCAAGGTGACTTCTGTAACTGCCACACCCTCTGTCAGTGTTTACATAGAAAAGAGATCTCAGTAGAATGGACCTTGGCTTAAGAACATGTAAATAGATTAAGCTGTGAGCAAAGCTCCCAAGCTAGATTAGCCTGTCACCCAACACTCTGTATCACTTTGCATCTCTTGTTTTCACTTGCTTAATCGCCATACTGTTCATTATGGTTTGGTTTTTAGTGTAAGATGCAAAATCTTTTAGTGATTTGCTTTGCATTGAAATTCATGGGCATTTAATTATCTTTTAACTAAACTAGATTACTTAAAATTATTTAGTGAATTTAGAAATATTTAAAAAATTGCTTTGTCTGAAAATAATTTCAATAATGTTCTCAAATGATAATTTGAGTATGTATTTTACATCTATTATTTTATCAGTACTACTAAAATATCCTAATGATCACTTGATTTTGTCTGCTTTAAATTAAATCAGAATTACTTTGAGGATAATATAATCATTCTCTCTGAAATCTTTTAATGCATTTTTTTATTTTGACATTTGTAGTTATCCAAGATATGATTAGATGTGAAATTTTCCCCCTGCTTTGGATTTTGTAAATTATGGAGGAAAAGGATTTATAGATTTTTCCAATTCTGTAATGATATGTCATAGATTTTACAATAGTTCTATTATTCAATCTAGTAATCCCTTCTAAAATTTAGTTAAGAAAATATTAACCATTTAAAACTTTTAATTCTGCCATTAAATCTCTTAACACCTTTAATACTATCTTAAAAATTCTTTTTTGTTTCCCTACTTTTCTCCTGTAAGCTTAATTCACTAATATGATTTTAAATGTTTTAATTACTTGCATTTTTTAGAAGCTAGATTTCCAATAAATCCAAATAGACAGATTCTAAAAGTTATTCTTCGTGTAGTATGCATATTTTCAAAACGTTTAAACTTTCTAAGGTGTTTATGGTCATAAAAATGATCAATTTTGAGAAAATTGTTTCATGTGTACTTAAGAATATATATTTTATGTAAATTGTTGGATAAGTATGCTTATACATCAATTAGATCATTGTAGTTTTAGTTTTGTTCTGTTTTGGGGCACAACCAGAGGTACTCAGGGTTTACTCCTGGCTCTGCACTTAGAAATTACTCCTAGCAGTGATCGGGGGATCAGATTGGGTGCTAGTGATCAATCTCAGGCTAGCAGTGAGCAAGATAAGCTTCCTACTTGCTGTACTATTTCTCTGGCCCCAGAATAATTCAGTTTAGTTGTGGTTCTGTGTCATTCTATTTTCTAATTGTTTTAATACTGAGAGATGCATGTTCATCCTAGTGTCCTAAGACTTGTGTTCAGTCTTTCTGAGCATGAACTCTGAGATCCCCAAATAGAAGTTGTTTTAAAATATATAATTGGACCTATAATTTTACAATTTTAATCTTTTTTGCCTTATATTAAGAAATTTGTGCTAGTGTTTATAGAAAAACAATATATTCCTCCCTAATTGATCTATTTCTCTTATGGAGGCCCCTTTTTATCTTCATTTTTGCCTTAAAAAAGGAGAGTTCCTGTCTTGCATAGTATGACTTGGTTAATCTTTGTTTTACTTACTGTTGGCAGAAAGCAGATCAAAGGATATGCTAAGGTCTGATGGATACTGCCTGTTAACAGATCACTTGTGTCACTTGTCTTCCCATTGTTCATCAATTTGCTTGAGCGGGCACCAGTAATATCTCCATATGTCCTATGGCAAGCAAGTGTAGACCAAGGACATCTGTTTACTCCAGGGACTGGAAGAGCCTCAAACCATTCCTTCAGATTATGGGAATGAGGTCCATAATTGTTACTGGTTTTGGCATATCAAATAGAACATGGGTAGCTTGCCAGGCTCTGCTGTGTAGGTGTTATAATCTCAGTAGAAGGCTCTCATCTCAAGTATTTACTGATGAAATTCAATGGGGAATGATCAGCTTTTTTCTTGGGTGGAGCTCTGAGGAGCTGTAGAGTCTGGATATTGAGAATGACTGACCTCATGATATGAGGTTTCCTCTGGCTTCTTGCTAGGCTCACTGGGATGACAGGCCATGACTAGAACCTGCCTAGGACTGTACAGAGTGTATAAATGTGAAAGATCCTGGGAAGGACCTGATCCTAACATCCAGTACTTCTAAGACTGTCGCAGCCACGCAATGATAGAGCTGTGGGTCTGGAGTGTCTCTCTTCCGGGGTTGCTGGCATGGAGGTGGAGGAATGGGAAGAGAGGAGCCTAAATCTCCACTCCAAGTCCAGCCAGCGTGGCCCCTCCCTGTTCACATGAGCAAACCCTTGGAGCTATGTTGGATTCAGCCAGGGACTGGCAAAGCCCTTTACCTCCCTCGGAGCTCCACAGGTTGCTTCCATGTGTGGCCAAGTGGCTCAGCTATGGATCTGGAGTGGTTGTGGTTGGATCTGGAGTGTCTCTCCCAGTGTTGCCAATGGAGCTGTGGGTCTGGATTCCCTCTCTTCCAGAGTTGCTGGCATGGAGGTGGAGGAATTGGAGGAGGAGCCCAAATCCCTGCTCTAAGTCTGGCTAGCATGGCCCCTCACATGCATGTGTGAGCAAACCTTTGGAGCTATATTGGACTCACCTGTTAACAGATACAAAGGGTTTTCTGGCAGACTGTCTCTCAATAGAGTTAGATGTAAAATTCCCTAGTGAGACTGTCTTCATGATTACAAATACACAGACACTGCTATCCTAGGTCATTTCCCTGTGTCACATCTCCTTGTTGGCTATAGCTAGCCTAAGGAGTCTAATGGACACTGCTTGAAGTAGACAGAAAACTGGTTTTTCCTATGTTTCTGTTACTTCAATGTCTGACAAGACCTTGCCATCTTGGGCTAGTCAGGAAGACTGAATTAACATACTGTAATACATTCTTTTGCTTTTCTCACCTCACCTAGATAGTAGCCCTGCAGCTTTTTGATTCCTGTTTGTCTCCTTCCTATCATCCTTATATCCTATGCCAAAAATTGGAATGACTTTGTAGTGTAAACTATGCAAACTTAGTTATATTGTCCATTGATACTGTGGGTATATAAGGAATTGGGGTCCTTGTATAAGCTGTCAGTCAGCTGCCAAAATGAGACCCCCTGTCTCTCTGGCTGGTGATTTTTGAAAATTAATGGAAATACGTCTTGTTCCTGAAGTCTCATCTCTCTGCCACTGACCTACAAATTCTCTCTTTAACAACTTACACTATAGGTCTTCAGGTAGAATGCTAGTATCATTAATATGATTTCTGTATGTGGGCCCCTTTAAAAGTCAATCCAGTGGTTATTAAATATTTATTTTTGAAACAGTTTCAGCTTTATAGGGAAACTGAAACTACATTTAAGAAGTTCCTATATACCACCTGCACCTCTTACTCATCTTATGCCACTTTAATTTAAAATTAATGGAAAAATTGCAAGCATACTCATATGAATCAAAATATTCAACCCACTATTGTTTTTAACCAATTTTTAGCTAATGTCTTTTTGTTTTTTGTTTTTGTTTTTATGGAGGTCACAACAAGCAGTGCTCGGTTCTTACTCAGGGACCTGCAGTCAGGAACCTTGCTGTCAGGGCTCATGAAACCACATGGGGTGCTAACAGTCAGGACCTTTATATGACAGGTCAGTCATACAAAGCAAGCACTCTGTGCTCTGGCTTCACACCCCTACTGTTCTTCCTAAATATGTCATTAAATATCCTGTGTGGGTCTCTTTTTCACTGTTTTCAGATCTTCCTTGCCCTTTATGATATTTACTCCAATCCCACCACCAGAATGACCTTTTCTCTACAACTACTCCCAGATTTCCTCCACGCCCTCAAACTATCTTCTTGATAGGCACATTTTAAATTTATCTATTACTGCTAAATAGCATCACACCAAAACTACCTAGATTTTCTAGTATCTTTCCTAGATGAATTATGTTTTATATCTTTTACCTTGTGCTTACGTTTTAATTGAGTTAATTTTTTGGAAAAGTTGCAATAGTTTAATCTAATTCCTTTCTTCCATTGCTGAAAATTTTAGAAAAAAATATTTATTGCTTATCTGATTCAAACATTTTTTGAAAAAACAATGAAAAATACCCATTCATTGAAAAATTAAACTTTTCCATTGAATTGCCTATGTCCTATCTTCAAATATCAATTGCTTGAATTTGTGAATCTATCTTTTTCTATTGTCTAATCTGTTACCTTGATCTATAGGTATATTTTTTCCCAGTATCATGCTACCTTGGTCAGAATAGCAATAAACTAAGTAACAAAGTGCAGTGATATAAATGCTTCTTTGGCTATTCTTTAATATTGTATTAGTTTCTTTTGCCTGTTCTTCTTGCTCATTGTACCCATCACTCGATTTATGTTCACTGTCTTCCCGTTCATCATTGATTTGCTCGAGCGGGCCCGAGTAACATCTCCATATGTCCTGTCTCATGCTAGTAGAGCCCAAGGGCATCTGCTTGCTCCAGGAACATAAAGAACCTCAGTCCATTCCAGAATGAGGTCTATAATTGTTACTGGTATTTGGCATATCAAATACAACACGGGTAGCTTGCCAGGCTCTGCCATGCAGGTAGCATACTCTTGTAGTCATCTCTAAGTCCAGCATTTATTGATAAACCGCGCTGCCGAAAGTGGCTGCGCAAGCCGGGCTGTGACAGGCTGGTCTGCTGGGTGGAGTTCTGATGAGAGAGAAGTCCGGATGTGGAAAATGGAGGCCCTCTTGGAGTGGGGGGTTGTCTGGCTTGTAACAAGGCTCTGCCGGGGTGGCGGGCCAGGGCTAGAACCCACCATCCCTATGGGCGCCTTGTGAGTGGCTGGGCACAGGGAGAGCAAGTAGTAGCTCTGCAACATGTCTGTGAGTCTCTGGATCACATACCTGAGCCAGATTTAAAAAAAGACTGCTGCAGGGTGGATCACGATGAGCCTGGCTGTGATAGGCTGGTCTGCTGGGTGGAGTTCTGATGAGAGGGAAGTCCAGATGTGGAAAATGGAGGCCCTAATGGAGTGGGGGAAGGGGGGTCTTCTGACTTGTTGCAAGGCTCTGCTGGGTGGTGGGCCAGGGCTAGAACCGGTCAACCCTCCTGGGTGCCTCGTGAGCGGCTGGGCACAGGGAGAGCAAGTAGCAGCTCTGCCCCACGTCTGTGAGTCTCTGGATCAGCATACCTGAGCCGGATTTAAAAAAAGACTGCTGCAGGGTGGAATTCGATGAGCCGGGCTGTGATAGGCTGGTCTGCTGCATGGAGTTCTGATGAGAGGGAAGTCCGGATGTGGAAAATGGAGGCCCTCATGGAGTGGGGGTCTTCTGGTTTGTTGCAAGGCTCTGCTGGCTTGATTTCTGGCTTGAGCACCAGACTCTGTTACCTCAGCTCAGTCTTGAAGGAAACCGCATTTCTGAGCTCAGCAAACATAAAAGTCAGGTCCCGAAATAATCAGCTGCACTGGAGGCTCCATTCCTCTCTCCCTCTATATAACAGATCTCATTCTACCTGCAACCACCTTTACCCCAAACACCAAACCTCAGCAATCCTCTCCCCCACCTAGAGGGAAAAAAAATGCTCTTCTCCTTGCTCAATTAAGGTACAATTAATTTTTAATATCCAGAAACTGATTTTGATGGGGAGATTTCTCTGAATATACAAATAAAATTGAGAAGAATTAGAATATTAGAATATGTCTATGAAGACAAACTTTTTCTTCATCTATTTTGTTTTGATTCAATTCATCAGAATTTTGTAATTCTCCATGTATGCATCGAGTAAATATTTTGTTTTACATTAAGGCATATCTACTTAATATTTTGGTAATAATGCAACCAGATTTAGAAGTTTCAACTTCTAATTAATTAATACTACATATGAAAAAGAAATTTACATTTCTATCTAACAAGTATATGCTATGATTTTTGCACTCATTTCATATTCATTCTGACACTTGAAACTATTGTGCTTTGGTTTATATCTTGAAGTAATTCATGCTCTTTCACCACAATCATCCTTTCATCTGGGATAGTTTCTCCAAAATACAGATCATGAGACTGAATTATTTATGAAAGTCAATTGACTCTACTTAATCCAATTAAATTTAATTGCATGATCCCTCCATTCTAAATCATCCTAACTGAAGGAACATGATTGTTACTTACGATCTTAAACAAATTTTCTAGTCCAAATCACTTTTACAAATATGACTCTCAAAAATGAAAATTTCAGTATAGAAACAGCAAAGCCAAGTCAGATTGATCTCATTATCCCATAAGAGTTTCACAAACTGTATAATGATTTGTGAGCTGCCCATTAAACTTTATTGATTTTGTAAACAATTTTGCTAAAAAGGATGTGATGTTTAAATAATCTGCAACACAAAAATAACTGAATAACAGTTATTTTTTATGTTTGTTAAAAAACCTTAAAAATTATTTTGTCTCCCTGTTTTGGGGCCACACTCAATAAAGCTCTAAGATTTTTCTGACTATGTACTCAAGAATTAAACTGGCATTTCTCAGGGGGTTCAATGGAATATCATGTATCAAACCCAGATCAGTTTCACGCAGAGAAAATGCCCTATCCACTATACTATTTCTCCAACCCTAAGAATTCAAGCTCTGAGCCTAAATAACAACTGCTAAAATAACATAACAGGCATGCCATGCAAATAAATACATTGGTATAAATCATAAGCATAAAACAGATAACACCATTACACAATTCAAGTATTTGGAATTGCTGGTTAAGAAGTAAATAATAGGGGCCAGAGCAACAGCACAGTCTTTAGGGCATTTGTTTTGCATGTGCCAACCCTGGTCTGATTACACAGTGCCCAATATGGTCCCCTGAGCACTGCTGGGATGAATTATTGAGTGCAAAGCCAGGAGTAACCCCTGAGCATTGCCGGATGTGACACAGAAAGCAAAACAAGTAAAACAAACAAAAAAGAAGTAAATAATATTAGCACTGAATGAGAACTAAATATTGTGGTTTAATCTTTATGAAATAGGTGATAGAGGGTAGTATTTGTCTAACAGTTATATGGCCAGTGACTCACAAAAATAATGCACATGCATGTAGCAAAACTGGTTCAGTCCCTAGTATTCTATGTGATCTTCTGAGCCTGCCCGAAATGATCCTTGAGTGCAGAGCCAGTAGCAAGCACTAAGCATTACTAATGTGTTGAGAATAGCAAGTGCTACAATGGAATACAACTGGGTTATAAGAACAAAGAAAATCATGCAATTTTTACTACGTTGATGGAATTGAAGGGTATCATACAGAGTACAGTAAGTCAGGAAAGAGACAGGCACACAATGATTTTCTCATGTACCAACACCATACCATTTTAATTATGACTGCTTTGTAGTAGAGTTAGAAGTTAGGGAAAGCTATACCTCCAATCTTTTTTTTCCCAAAACAGCTTTAGCTATTCATGGGGGGTGTATGATTCTATACAAATGTCAGGGAGTGCTTGGTCAATTTCTTTGAAGAAGCGTCATGGTTACCCTTATTGGGATTGAATTTAATCAATATAAAGCTCTAGGGAGTATTACCATTTTGATAATGTTAATTCTCCCAATCCATGAGGAGGCAATGTGTCTCCATTACCTCAGGTTCTCTTTTATTTCTTGAAGCAATGTTTTATAGTTTTCTTTGTAGAGATCCTTTACATTTTCAGTCAAATTTGATTATATGTGGCACAATTGTGAATAGGAATTTTTTTTTAATATCCCCTTTCTTCTCTATAGTTATTTGCATATAGGAAAGCAGTCGTAATTAAAACGGCATGGTATTGGTATAGAGAGAGACCTGAGACATATGGAATAGAACTGAATATCCTGAAACACATCTCAAATACACGATTACTTAATCTTCAATAAAAAAAGCAAAAAATATTAAGTGGAGAGAAGACAACTTTAGGCAACTAAATGCCTGAGAACAGAAGACTGGCTTAAGAAACTATGCTTCATCTACACAGTGGAATACTATGCAGCTGTCAGAATAGACTAAGTCATAAAATTTACCTTCAAATGGATGGACATGGAGATTATCATGCTGAGTGAAATTAGTCAGAAGGGAAAGAACAGATATAGAATGACTGCATTATTAATGGGATATGAATATATGCAAATATATATAGTGTTCTACTGATTGTGGGAAATGGTAACACCAGACTAGAACTCAGCATTGAATATGCACAAAGAGATTTACACGATAATACCCTAAATGTCTGTGGGGCAAGCCAAATGTGTGAAAGAAGAGAAAGCGAAGAGAAAGGAGAGAGAGAGAAAGAGAGAAAGTGGAAAAGGAAAAGTGCCTGTGATAGAGGCAGGCTGGGGTGCGTGGGAGGGAATGTGGGAACATTGGTAGTGGGAATGGGGGCACTGGTGGAGGGAAGAATGGAACACTGTATGACTGAAACCCAATTATGAATATCTTTGTAATTGTATATATCATGGTGCTATAATAAAAAAATTAAAAAATAAATAATACTACAATTAAGATACATTTCCTATAAACCATATTAATTTTTTTCCATTTCAAAGAGGCATTGACTACACTGTTGATTATGTTACAAAATATCCTGGATTCTCTATTAATGTTGTTTCTTGGATTTTTATGTTATAATTGAAATAGTAGATTAAATCAATGCATAAACTAATCAAGGCATAGCTTTGATTTGTGTACATGACATTTGAAGTAATATGTCCCCTATTTGGTAAATACATAATTATTACATATCACAGAAGATTAATGCAGTACCGAGGCAAAAAAAGCAAAGATTTTGTAATCCACTGGTCTAGGTTAAATCAATGCATTATTAAACATTCTGAACCGCTTGTTTTCTTAAACATATAGTAGAAATGATGACAGTGTACCTGAATCCTGAGATCTTTGAAAGGATTACATGCATTCAAGAGATACATAATTCACATTTAATTGGCAAAACTAGTCTCTATTTTTCATTATATACAAACATCCTAAATGCAAAGAGAATATTTACAAATAAAAAGATCAAGGACATCACACTGCTTTCTGTTTCATTAATAAGACACTTTTCCTCTCCTCAAAGAATAACAGTAGAGAATCAGAAAGTTAAGTATTTAAACCAAATCTACAGGAAGGAATTTGGAGATATTGGAAATGTAACATGAATTTGCAAATAGAAAGCACATCCAAAAGGTTATTAGATATAGATATGTGTAGGATATATTACTCTGAATTATTAAACTACTTTAATTGCTTATTTGATTTGTGAAAATGCCAATGAATTAGCTCTTTTTTGAAAATAGCTTGTTGGCAGAAAGTAGATCTAAGGATATGCGAAGGAAGGTCTGATGGATACTGCTTGTTCAGGGTTTTCTGGCAGACTGTCTCCCAATAGAGTTAGTATGAAGAATTCCCTAGTGAGACTGTTCTCAAGCTTCAGATGCACAAATACTGGTATCCTAGGTCATTTCTCTGCACATTTTCTTGTTGGCTGTAACTAGCCCAAGATGGAGTCTAATGATGCTGCCTGAAGGTAGACAGAAAACAGGTTTTTCTTGTTTTTCTGTCTGACAAGACCTTGCCATCTTGGGCTAGTCCTGAAGGCTGAATTAGCAACTGTAATGCATTCTTTTGTTCACCTCAGATCACCTAGATAACACCCCCTGCAGGCTTTTGGCTCCTAGTTGTCTCCTTCCTATAATTCTTAAATCCTATGCAAGGAATGTGAAATGTCTTTGTAATGTAAACTATGCAAACTTAACTGCAAGTTGTATTATCCTTTGAGAAGGTGGGATATAAGGATATAAGGGAGTCGGGGTCCCCTGTTTAAGTGCTCAGTCCACTGCCAAGATGAAGCTACTGCCCCTCTGGCTGGTGATTATTATGAAAAAATGGCCCCTCACCCACAGAACACAAAGACAGAAACCAGAGGTAGCTGGTAAAATGCCAGAGGTAACTAATAAAATGATGGCTCAACCGATAATTGATAAAATGATGGCTTGATAAGAGCACAGCAGGAAGGGCCTTAAGCAAATAATTCCAGGGAGGGCTATAAGGCAAACATTCCCGAGAGGTTGCGTATGATGTCCCCCTCTGTATTTGGTATGATACCTGACTGGGCCCATGCCGTGCCAAATATGGAAAAAAGTATTAGGCACACTCAGATGGGTGGGTAATGGTTACCTGGTGCAGAGTGATTGGCTGCCTGCGTGCAGACCTTGATGTAATATTTTAAACCTATTGGATAGTTATGCGCGGGCTTTTCTGTAGCGGCGAATTATTCCTTAAAAGATCGTCCCTGGCAGGGGCTCTTAGCCACTGACCACTTGGGGTCACGCTATGAGCCCGAGTATACTCGCTTATTAATAAAACCCTTGCTTTTGCATAGGACTTGGTCTCTCAGAGTTTTCCTTGGTAGGTGCGGCGCTCCTAGGCTCCCAGTCAGTCACCCCATCGGGTGGCCAACCCTTACATTTGGGGGCTCGTCCGGGATCCGGGAGCCAAGGACCCCGCCTGCCCCGAGGACCCTGACAAGATCATCCTGGGTAAGTGGACGCCCCTTTAAAACTGCGATCGCTAAATTTGTATTTGGGTGCCAGCTGGCTTTTGGAGTGACTGCTGGATCGGGAAGTTGGTAGGGGCGTGAGCCTCACCTACTGTCTCCCCAGCTGTGGTGGATAGACGTGTCCTAGAACCACAGGTCACAGCCCTGGGGGACGCCCGGTGGAGGTGGAGACTCCGGGGACGCCCGGACTTCTCCGTTTGGCGGAAGAAAGGCATTGCTGCTTCCTTCCATTTGTTAGTGAAATTTGTATTTGGGTGCCAGCTGGCTTTTGGAGTGTGACTGAGACTTGAACCAACCCCCTAGACCCTTGCCCTTGTCGTGTTTGTGGAGAACTCGCTTTAGGTGTGTTATTGTCGTTCAGTGTTCTTCTGTCTCTTCTGACTTTCTTACTGTACCCTGAATTTCTCTCTCCTGCCTCACTGGCCATGGGGCAGACTCCTTCTACTCCCTCTTTCTCTGACCTTTTATTCAGCAGAATGGCTGACTCCGTCTGGGGGAAGGAGACACGAATGCCTCCCTTCCTCCTTCCAAGTCGAGAGTGAGAGAAGTCCGGTTCGGAGTCCCGGCCTCAGGGTGAGTCCTGAGAAGACCTAGGTTTGTAACCCAGAAACAGCAGGTTGGCGCCCAACACCGAGGATTCTCTTTGAGCTCATCACAGCAGTCTAAGCAAACCTGTTCGAACAAAAATTCCAAATCCGGATTGTGAGAGTGGTGAGTGTGGGGTGAGTCTGAGTGAAAGGAGGACCGGTCCGCGTGATTGAAGAGAGTGTGAAACTGTGTGAAGTAATCTCTATCCTATTTGTAATTGTGACCTGTGTATGTTTGGTTATTGACATCATGTACCGCAAGGAATTACATTTCTCTCCCCTTCCCGCCTCACATAAGCCACCAGTGAGGCCCACCTACATTATTTTGGCTACTGCAGCAGAAAACATTGCAGTGAGTGGCTGTGAGGAGTTCCACCAGAAGGAGGTAATCAGTGAAAATCTGCAAAAAGGTATGCTGCTCCCTCGGAAATCTCTAGGGAGACGGGGGAGGAATGTTATAACCTCTGTGTGAGTGAATGTGTGTATGAGCACCCTGGGGGCTGGCGTGAGTCTGTGGCTCCACGACCTGTACCCTAAGGTCCCACAAAGGTTCTGGAGCCCGAGTGGGCTGTCTGCTAGGAAGAACATATGGTCTATGGTGGCGCTGACCTAGTGGTCGGCCGCAAGTCACAACTGCTGAGTCCACTACGGCTAAGTTCTTCACCGGTAGACAAGCAACTGAATGGTCTCTGTAAATTGGTACCCCCTCCTTTGTCTGTCTCGCTCACCTGTGGAGCTTGCATGGGAGGAATGGGGAGGAAACTCACTAGTGAAAGATTCTAGGAAACCAAATTTCAGCAGTCCTTTTCCCTTTCTCCCCTTACTAGTGAGAGAAATGGCTAGAGCACACCTGGAGGTCAATTAAAATGTAAACGAGGTCTCTAGCAGCTTTTGCCTCCGGCAAAGAAAAAAAAAGGGTAAAAAGGCTAGGAAGGAGGAAACCTCTCACCAAGAGAGAAAGGCACATAATCTAGTAAGAGATGCAGCAAACATCAGCAAGGCCACAGAAAGTAGCAAGCAAGCAAGACAGAACTTTTCTTCTCCGATCTCTTGGAAGCCCATGGCAGGTTAGGCCCAGCTCCACACACAGGTTGTGGTCGTGGTGGATGCCTGGGAGGGCCCCAGGGACACCTGTAGTAATGCAGAGATCACTGATCAAGAGGTCCACAGCATGATGATTCTCTGAATTAGTGGCCAGCATGTGAGGGGGGTTAGAGTCCCCTCTGGAGTGGCCAGTATGGGAGGGGTTAGAGTCCCCCTTGGGTTGCTTGTTAAAACAGTGAACCTCCAAAGCGTCTTAAGAATCTTTGTAATAACACGTGGCCTGAGTATATATCTAACATCCAGGCCTTCATGGTATTGTACCAAGCTTTGCAAAGAAAAGAAAAATGTCAGATTTGCTGTACGTGTGTCTTGAAAGTAAAGGAACCAGAACAGAACCCCACACCAACTGCCCAGGCAGGGAACAGAGACTGGTGCAGCTGAAAAAACTGGACAAGGCGAGGTCCAAACCGGTGGAGCAGGGCTATTTGCCCTGGGGGACTGCCCTTCCTTTCTCAGTCTCTCAGTTTCCTCTACCCTTCCAAAAAGGGTCAAATCATAACTAAAGATCAATCAATCAACTGTATATGTATGTGTGTGCGTGTGTGGTGGCCATCAATTGTTTGCAGTTGTCTTGTCTGTGTGAAACGTTAAAGTGCTAAATGAAACCAAGTTGAAATCAAAAGCAAATTGCTGAGCCAGGGATAGGCAATGTGTTCCAAACTGAGTGTTGAGCAGGAGAAATTGACATGTTCAATCTAAATCTTATGGTAAAAAGTTAAAAAGGTCTAATTGTAAAACCTTTTAAGTGTTCCTGATCCCTGAAATTCTCTCTGCTCCTGAACTTGTGCTGTTTAGAGAGGGTGGGAGCTAGAGCCAGAGTCAGCAAAGAAATAAGAACTTTGTAAGATAGTGCAGAGCTTTACCTCATAAGTTTAGGCTAAATTCTAATGAGAAATTAGGCCGCTTTTGAAAATTAACTAAGGTACAAAAAACTGTTGCAATTAAATCAAAGAAGGTCTTGTGTTTCATGAAAAAATTGGTAGTTCAAAGGTTTTTTATGTTGGTACATATTCCGTTTTATTTCTGCAATAGGGTAATCACCTCAGCCTGATAAATCTGGTAAAATTCCAAAGTAGCCCTTGCTGGAAAAAAAAAAAAAAAAAAAAAAAGGTGAATCTCTTTAACATTCAAGTTGCTAAAAATGTTGGTTTAAATTTTGTGGCTTCTAAACATGAAAGATTAAAATAACTGTAGGGAAGTAAATGATAGCAATCAGTTTTTCTTTTTCAGACTTTGTTTTTAGTCTGCCCGGTATGTGCTATTATTGAGATAGTCTTAATACATGTGAGCTTTGCCAACAGGCATCAACCTAGTCTTTACCTTGAAAGTCTTAGTTATTCACAAGTGTGAAATCTTTACTGTTACTTGGTAGCAATCTTTTGGGTATTTTAACTTTGCATTGTTTGTGTTCCTAAAAACTGGAATTCTAAAGATAAAATTTTAAATGTTTTCTGGATAATTTCTAATATAAAGTGAACCTTTGCCAAGCATAAATTTAAAAGAACTTTAATTGTGAGCGTCTCAGCCTCTTGAATATGTATGGAACTGATTTAATGTTTTAAAGTAGTTTTTGCTATGCTAGATAAGATAATAATTAGCAACCTGTTTCTAAATTTGGGAAATTAATTTGTATTGAGCTCTGTAAAATAAGGAAGTTAATACCTTTAGGGTGTAACTATAAGAAGTCTAGATAATGCATTTTAAGTAACAGAAAGATAATGGATGGAGATGTCTGTGGGAAAAAGGAAGGAATTCTTTTAAAGTGAAGGCTTGTTTTTACAAGAAAGTTACAGGAAAGAATGTATGTACAGGAATGTGTAGAAGGTCTGAGAATGTTAGTAAATAAACTAAGAAACTCTTTTCTAAAGAATTGTTCTAGTACCTATTTGGTAAAATCTATGGAAAAGATATTAGACAAACGGTATGAACTCCTGTTACAGTGCTCCTAAAAATTGGTAATTAGGGTTTTGACATGGAATCAAATGAGTTAGGATACTGCTAAACTGTCTGCTCTATTTCAACAGGACTTTGTGCTTCTTTTAAGCAGTTCCAACAGCATATTGGCGTATTGTACTTCGTTGTGAGTAAAAGTGTAATGTGTGCTTTTCTCTCTTTACACCTTCAGTATGTTTTTAATGGTTTATGGCACTGTGTTGGTTTGCATAAACTCAAACAAAAAATTTCCTCTCTGTAATTGGGCCTAGCCCTTTGCAGACAGAAAAGGCAGTATGGGACCCCAAGGCCCTCTTCCAGGGAAAATAGAAGTCAAAGGGATTGGTCTAAGTGACAGGAGCAGGTAGTTACAAACCTCAGGGAGACCCTAAAGGCAGGCCAGCTCAAGGATCATCTCTGCTGTGAAGAACGAGGAATCTGCCAATCTGTGGTGACTGACAATTGCCTGGGCCATGCAACAAGAACAGCTGCTGCAGAAGGGAATGGCTTCAGCCCCAAAGAGGGATGTTGTCACACTCTGCTCAACCCAGTGGAAGAGGCCCAAGGTCACCTGTAGCTCATCATGGATCTTCAAGTTATGGCCAAGCCTGGGGTAACCCTGACGTGACAGGTAAAGACATTAAAATACCATAATTGGTGTTTGCCTACTCTGCCTCAGCCAATCCCCAGGACTTCTTAGTAGTAACGGGTACCCTAAGTGGAGAGTTCTCCAGTCTTGCTGTGTTTATGCAAAAGAACCAGTCAGGTTTATAAAGTCATTTGGCAAATTTAAAGCGAAGGTGGAGAGAAAATCATATTTCTATAACTTTTGTAAAGATCAAATTCTAGCTCTACAAAAAGGCAATTAAATAAATGTATATATATCCAAATAGACTTGATTTAAAAGGTACCCCTTGGATAATCCAGATAAAACTTGTTTTACTAACCATAGGTAATCAGCCTAGTCTAAAAGGGAACTCAGGTTATGCATGACTTCAGTCCAACCAGGAACATCAGCTAAAAGGCAAACGTACTCTATAGAACAAGGGTTTTCAAGTTAGCATCCAAATTGGTTGGATGTTTATTCTTAGTTCTATAAGTACACAGTCATTTGAAAATTCTAAGATTCATAAGGATTTTAAAAGTTTTTTTAATTCTTAAGCCATCATGGTACCAATACCTCATCCAGTAACATTAGGAAATAACAATTGTCCATAGGAAGGGACAAAACAGGGCAGTTTAGAGTAACTCAGAACTGTGTTTTATGTGTCATAAATCTTAAGGATTGACAATTTGACTTTGTGCAAAAGTTCAGATGATCAGCGTATAGTCATCTATTGGTTCTAACACATTCAGTGAGAGGGGCAAGGCTTTTTCTATGTTGTACAAAAAGCCAGAGAGGTGGCTTGGTGTTTCTATGAAAAAAAAAAATCTGGTCACAAAATGTTTGCTTCCAATTTGTGTTACCTTAACGCTATGTTTTCTAAAACAGCAAAGTATTCTGCCCTCACTAGGCAAAAGAGGGACTTTTTACTCCTCCAGGGCCTAATCATTTCTAAGTAATGTTCTTAGCCTAATTGATCTGATCTTTTCTTGCAGATAATAATAACTTCAGAAAATCTGATCCATTCATTGCATTGCATGGGACCCATTTGAAGATTTCACCCCTTGGGCAGGCAGGGTCTACAGTCCCTTTGTCAGCATGAAGCAGCTCCAGAAGATGGACCTTCACCCATTTTCCCTTAAAAATATAAGGCGGTGAAATCTCTTAAAAAGAAACATAATGTAAATAGATTAATAGAAAACGGCCCCATGGCAGTGAAGCAACCTAGTCTAAAAAAGTGCTGCTTCTACACAGACCACTCTGGAATAATGAAGGAAGCGCCGGAGAGGGTGGTTTGAGTCTTGGGGTGTGCAGTCCCCTGATACCTTGCTTTCAGCCCCCTAGCCGGGCCCCTCATCATATTCTTATTAATTTTGACAGTTGGGCCTTGCCTTCTTGACAGGCTACTTACATTCATCAGAGACCGGTGGGTAAAGTCAAGTTGTTAGTACTCAGGCAACAGCATCAAGCCCTATAAAGTAAAGGTCTCTAATGGTCTCTAGGATTAGAGAACCCCCATAAGAAAAGGGGGAATGAAAAAATGGCCCCTCACCCACAGAACACAAAGACAGAAACCAGAGGTAGCTGGTAAAATGCCAGAGGTAACTAATAAAATGATGGCTCAACCGATAATTGATAAAATGATGGCTTGATAAGAGCACAGCAGGAAGGGCCTTAAGCAAATAATTCCAGGGAGGGCTATAAGGCAAACATTCCCGAGAGGTTGCGTATGATGTCCCCCTCTGTATTTGGTATGATACCTGACTGGGCCCATGCCGTGCCAAATATGGAAAAAAGTATTAGGCACACTCAGATGGGTGGGTAATGGTTACCTGGTGCAGAGTGATTGGCTGCCTGCGTGCAGACCTTGATGTAATATTTTAAACCTATTGGATAGTTATGCGTGGCTTTTCTGTAGCGCGGAATTATTCCTTAAAAGATCGTCCCTGGAAGGGCTCGGGCTCTTAGCCACTGACCACTTGGGGGTCACGCTATGAGCCCGAGTATACTCGCTATTAATAAAACCCTTGCTTTTGCATAGGACTTGGTCTCTCAGAGTTTTCCTTGGTAGGTGCAGGCGTTCCTAGGCTCCCAGTCAGTCACCCCATCGGGTGGCCAACCCTTACAATTAAAAATATTAATGGAAATATGTCTTGTTCCTGGAGTCTCATCTCTGTGCCTCTGACCTAGGATACCAGTATTTGTGTATCTGAAGCTTGAGAACAGTCTCACTAGGGAATTCTTCATACTAACTCTATTGGGAGACAGTCTGCCAGAAAACCCTGAACAGGCAGTATTCAATTCCTCAATTCCTCCTTCAATTGTTAGAGTGCTTTGAG
>JAJIBD010026221.1:0-137006 GCA_021461705.1 Cryptotis parvus
CAAATAATTCCAGAGGGGAGGGCCATAAGGCAAACAATTCCCGAGAAGTGTGCCCACTCAGTCCCCTCTGTATTTGAAAGTGATACCTGACTGAGCCCATGCCGGTGCCAAATATGGGAAAGACGATTAGGCACACTCAGATGGGTGGGTGATGAAGTTACCTGGTGCAGAGTGATTCAGCCTCTGCGCCGCAGAGACCTTGATGTAATATTTTTAAACCTATTGGATAGTTATGCGCTGGGGCTTTCTGAGCGCGGAATTATGTTAAAAGATCGTCCCTGAAGTGGAGCTCGGAACTCTTAGCCACTACCGCTTTGGGGTCACGCTATGAGCCCGAGTATGCTAGCTTATTAATAAAACCCTTGCTTTTCATAGGACTTGGTCTCTCAGAGTTTTCCTTGGTAGGTGCGGGCGCTTCCTAGGCTCCCATCCAGTCACCCCATCGGGTGGCCAACCCCTTCCCATTTGGGGGGGCCTCGTCCGGGATCCGGGAGCCAAGGACCCCCGCCTCGAGGACCACGACAAGATCATCCTGGGTGGGTGTGGGCGCCCTCCTTTAAAAACTACCCGATCGCTAAATTTGTAGATTTGGGTGCCAGCTGGCTTTTGGAGTAGACTCTGGATCGGAAGTTGGTAGGGCGTGAGCCTCACCCACCACCTACGTCTCCCCAGCTGTGGTGGATAGACGTGTCCTAGAACCACAGGTCACAGCCCTGGGGGCGCCCGGTGGAGGTGGAGACCCGGGGCTCCCGACTTCTCCTTTGGCGGCAGAGCTGCATTGCTGCTTCTTCCATTTGTTAGTGAAATTTGTATTTGGGTGCCGCTGGCTTTTTTAGGTGTGACTGAGTAGACTTGAACCAACCCCCTAGACCCTTGCCCTTGCCGTGTTTGTGGAGAACTCTCGTTTAGGTGTGTTAGTTGTTCAGTTAGTTCTTCTGTTCTTCTGGGTACTTTCTTACTGTACCCTGAATTTCTCTCTCCTGCCCTCTACACTGGCCATGGGGCAGACTCCTTCTAATCCCTTTCTCTGACCTTTTATTCAGCAAGAATGGTCTGACTCTCTGGGGGGGAAGGGAGACACGAACCCCTCCTTCCTCCTTCCAAGTCGAGAGTGGAGAGGGCCCGGGTTCGGAGCCCCGCCTCAGGGTGGGAGTCCTAGAAGACCCTAGGTTTGTAACCCAGAAATAGGAGGTTGACGCCCAACACCGTGTGATTCTTCTTGAGCTCATCACGGCAGTACGGCAGTCTAAGAAAACCTGTTCGAACAAAAATTCAAATCCGGATTGTGAAAGTGGTGAGTGTGGGGTGAGTCTGAGTGGAAAGAGAAGGACCGTTCAAGCGTGATTGAAGAAAGTGTGAAAAACTGTGCGGAAGTAACCTCTGTCCTATTTGGAATCCCGGGACCTGTGTAAAGTGTTTTGGTTATTACATCATGTACCGCAAGGAATTACATTTCTCTCCCCTTCCCGCCCCTCACATAAGCTCACCACAGTGAGGCCCACCTACATTTTCGGCTACTGCAGCAGAACATTGCAGTGAGTGGCTACGAGGAGTCCCACCAGAAGGAGGGTAATTCGAGGGAAAATCTGCAGAGTAGTGTATGCTGCTCCCCTCGGAGGAATCTCCTAGGGGGAAACAGGGGAGGAATGTTATAACTTTGTGTGAGTGCAGCTGTGTGCGTATGAGCACCCTCTGATAGGCGTGAGTCTGTGGCTCCACGACCTGTACCCTTATGGTCCCACAAAAAGGTTCTGGAGCCCGAAAGTGGGGCTGTCTGCTAGGAAGAACATATGGTCTTATGGGTGGGCCCTGACCTGAGTAGTGGTTCCGCCGCAAGTACAACTGCTAGTCCACTACTGCTAAGTTCTTCACTGGTAGACAAAGCGCAACTGAATGGTCTCTGAAAATTGGTACCCCCCCTCCTTTGTCTGTCTCTCACCTGTGGAAAGTCTTGCATGGGAAGCGGGAATGGGAGGAAACTCACTAGTGAAAGATTCTAGGAAACCAAATTTCAGCAGTCCTTTTTCCCTTTCTCCCTTACTAGTGAGAGAAATGGCTAGGAGCACACCTGGAGGTCAAATTAAAATGTAACGAGGGGTCTCTAGCAGCTTTTGCCCCGGCAAAGAAAAAAAAAAGGGTAAAAAGCTGAGGAAGGAAAACCTCTCACCAAGATAGAAAGGCACATTAATCTAGTAAGAGATGCACAGCAAGCATCAGCAAGGCCACAGAAAGTAGCAAGCAAGCAAGACAGAACTTTTTCTTCTCCCGATCTCTTGGGAAGCCCAGTGGAAAGTTAGGGTCCAGCTCCACACACAGGTTGTGGTCGTGGTGGATTTGGGAGGGCCCCAGGACACACCTGTTGGGTAGTAATGCAGATCACTGATCAAGAGGTCCACATGATGATTCTCTGAATTAGTGGCCAGCATGTGTGAGGGGTTAGAGTCCCATCTGGAGTGGCCAGTATGAGGGGGGTTAGAGTCCCTTGGGGTTGCTTGTAAAAACAGTGAACTCCTAAAGTGTCTTAAGAATCTTTTGTAATAACTACGTGGGCCTGAGTATTATCTAACATCCAGGCCTTCATGGTACTATGCCAAGCTTTGCAAAGAAAAAAGAAAATGTCAGATTTGCTGTACGAGTGTCTTGAAAGTAAAGGAACCCAGAACAGAACCCCACACCAACTGCCCAGGCGAGGAACAGAGAACTGGTGCAGTTGAAAACTGAGACAAGGCGAGGTCCAAACTGGTGGAGCAGGGCTATGTGCCTTGGGGGACTCCGCCCTTCGCTTTTCTAAGGTATCTCAGCTTCCTCTACCCTTCCAAAAGGGTCAAATCATAACTAAAGATCAATCAACTCAACTGTATATGTAGTGTGTGTAAAGCGTGTGTGGTGGCCATCAATTGTTGGCAAAGGTCTTGTCTGTGAAACGTTAAGGAGTGCTAAATGAAACCAAGTTGAAATCAAAAGCAAATTGCTTAGAGCCAGGGATAGGCAATGTGTTCCAAACTGAGTGTTAAGCAGGAGAGAAATTTTGACATGTTCAATCTAAATCTTGTAATTGAAAAAGGTAAAAGATGTCCAATTGTACAAAACCTTCCAAGTGTTCCTGATCCCCTGAAATTCTCTCTGCTCCGAACTTGTGCTGTTTAAAAAGGGTGGAGCTGGGAGCCTGAGCCAGCTTAAGAAAGAGTAGAACTTTTGTAAGATAGTGCAGAGCTTTACCTCATAAGTTTAGGCTAAATTCTAATGAGAAATTAGACGCTTTCTTGAAAATTCTAACTAAGGTACAAAAACTGTTGGCAATTAAATCAAAGAAGTTGGGGTCTTGTGTTTCATAAAAAAATTGGTAGTTCAAAGGTTTTATGTTGGTAAACATATTCGTTTATTTCTGAAAAGAGGTGTAATCACCACAGCTTGATAAATCTGGTGGAAAATTCCAAAGTAGCCCTTGCTGGGGAAAAAAAAAAAAAAAAAAAAAGAAGGTGAATCTCCTTTAACATCCAAGGAGCTAAAAATGTTTGGTTTAAATTTCTTGTGGCTTCTAACCAGAAAGGATTAAAAAAAACTGGCAGGAAGTAAATGACAGCAATCAGTTTTTTTTTTTTCAGACTTTGTTTTTAGTCTGCCCGGTATGTGCTATTATTGAAATAGTCTTAATTCATTGAGCTTTGCTAACAGGTACTCAACCTAGTCTCTACCGCGAAAGTCTTAGCCATTCACAAGTAAATCTTTACTGTTACTTGGAAATCTTTTGGGGTATTTTAACTTTGCATTGTTTGTGTTCCTAAAAACTGGAATTCCTAAAAGATAAAATTTTAAATGTCGTGTTTTCCCTCTCTGGATAATTTCCAATACAAAGTGAGGCAACTTTGACAAGCATAAATTTAAAAAGAACTTTAATTGTAAGCTTAAGGTCACGCCTCTTGAATATGTATGCAACTGATTTAATGCTTTGAAGTAGTTTTCATACTAGATGTACATGTAACTATGCAACTTGTTTCCAAATTGGGAGATTAATCTGTACTGAGCTCTGTAAAGTAAGGCAAGTTAAATCCTTTAGGGTGTAAACTATAAGAAGTCTAGATAATGCATTTTAAGTAACAGAAAGATAATGGATGGAAATGTCTGTTGGGAAAAAGGAAGGAATTCTGTTAAAGTGAAGGATTGTTCTTACAGGAAAGTTACAGGACAGAATGAATGTACAGAAATGTGTAGAGGTCTGAGAACGTTAAATAAATAAGAAACTCTTTTCCTGAAGAGAATTGTTCTTAGTACCTATTCGGTAAAATCTATGGAAAAAAATATTAGACAAATAATTATGAACTCCTGTTGCAGTGCTCCTAAAAATTGGTAATTAGGGTTTTGACATGGAATCAAATGAGTTAGGATACGGTTAAACTGTATGCTCTATTTCAACAGGACTTTGTGCTTCTTTTTAGGCAGTTCCAACAGCATATTGGGGGTATTGTACTGTTGTGAGTAAAAAAGTGTAATGTGTGCTTTTCTCTCTTTACACCTTCAGTATGTTTTTAATGGTTTATGGCACTTGTGTTGGTTTGCATAAACTCAAACAAAATATTTCCTCTCTGTAATTGGGCCCAGCCTTTTGCCGATAGAAAAAGTACAGTATGGGACCCCAAGGCCCTTCCAGGGAAAATAGAAGTCAAAGGGATTTGGTCTAAGTGACAGGAGCAGGTAGTTACAAACCTCAGGGGAGACCCTAAAGGCAGGCCAGCCCAAGTATCATCTCTGCTGTGAAGAATGAGGAATCTGCCAATCTGTGATGACTGACAACTACCTGGGCCATGCAACAGAACAGCTGCTGCAGAAGGGAATGGCTTCAGCCCCAAAGAGGGATGTTGTCAGCACTCTGCTCAAGGCAGTGGAAGAGGTCAACCGGGTCATCTGTAGCTCATCACTGGATCTTCAAGTTATGGCCAGGCCTAGAGTCCCTGACGTGACAGGTAAGAGACATTAAAATACCATAAGTGGTGCTTGCTCTGCCTCTGCAGCCAGTTCCAAGGACTTAGTAGCCAAATACCTAAGTGGAGAGTTCTCCAGTCTTGCTGTGTTTATGCAAAAAAAAGAACCAGTCAGGTTTATAAAGTCATTTGGCAGAGTTAAGCGAAGGTGGAGAGAAAATCATATTTCTATAACTTTTGTAAAAAGATCAAATTCTAGCACCACCAAAGCAATTAAATAAATGATATATATATATCCAAATAGACTTGATTTAAAAGGTACCCCTTGGATAATCCAGATAAAACTTGTTTTACTAACCATAGGTAATCAGCCTAGTCTAAGGAAACTCAGGTTATGCATGACTTCCAGTCCAACCAGGAACATCAGCTAAAGGCAAAAGCGTACTCAAGAACAAGGGTTTTTCAAGTTAGCATCCAAATTGTTGGATGTTTATTCTTAGTTCTATGAGTACACAGTCATTTAAAAATTCTAAGATTCATAAGAATTCAAAAGCTTTTAATTCTTAAGCCATCATGGTACCAATACCTCATCCAGTAACATTGGGAATAACAATTGTCCCACGGAAGGGACAAAACAGGGCAGTTTTAAAGTAACTCAGAACTGTTTTCATGTGTCATAAATCTTAGGATCGACAGTTTGACTTTGCAAAGAAAAATTCAGATGATCCGCATATAGTCATCTATTGGTTCTAACACATTCAGTGAGGAGAGGGCAAGGCATTTTCTATGTTAACAAAAAACCGGAGAGGTGACTTAGTGTTTCTATAAAAAAAAATCTGGACACAAAATGTTTGCTTCAATTTTGTGTTACCTTAACACTGTGTTTTCTAAAACAGCAAAGTATTCTGCCCCTCACTAGGGCAAGAGGGACTTTTACTCCTCCAGGGCCTAATCATTTCTAAAAGCAAATGTTCTTAAACTAATTGATCTGATCTTCTCTTGTAATAGTAACCTCAGAAAATCTGATCCATTCATTGCATGGGACCCATTTAAAGATTTCCCCCCTTGCACAGGCAGGGTCTACAGTCCCTTTGTCAGCATGAAGCAGCTCCAGAAGATGGACCTTCACCCATTTTCCCTTAAAAAAATATAAGGCGGTGAAATCTCTTAAAAAATAAACGGCCCCATGGCAGTGAAGCAACCTAGTCTAAAAAAAAAAAAAGTGCGGCTTCTCACGCAGACCACTCTGGAATAGTGAAGGAAGCGCGGAGAGGGGTAGTGGTGGTTTGAGTCTTGGGGCATGCAGTCCCCTGATATCTTGTTTCCAGCCCTACGGGCCCTCATCATATTCTTTTGATTTTGACAGTTGGGCCTTGCTTTCTTGATAGGCTACTTGCATTCATCAGAGACCCGGTGGGTGGAGTCAAGTTGTTGAGGAGTAGGCAACAGATCAGGCCCTATGAAGTGAAGGTCCCTAAATGGTCTCCTAGATTAGAGAACCCCCATAAGAAGTGGAAATGAAAGGATGGCCCCTCACCCACAGAACACAAAGACAGGAACCAGAGGTAGCTGGTAAAATGCCAGAGTAACTAATAATATGATGGCTCAACCGAATAATTGATAAAATGATGGCTTGATAAGAGCACAGCAGGAAGGGCCTTAAGCAAATAATTCCAGGGAGGCTATAAGGCAAACATTCCCGAGAGGTTGCGTCTGATGTCCCCCTCTGTATTTGGTATGATACCTGACTGGGCCCATGCAGTGCCAAATATGGAAAGACGTGCTAGCACACTCAGATGGGTAGGTGATGGTTACCTGGTGCCAGAGTGATTGGCTGCCTTTGCGAACCTTGATGTAATATTTTAAACCTATTGGATAGTTATGCGCGGGCTTTTTTTGTAGCGCGGAGATTGTTCCAAGATCGTCCCTGAAAAGGCTCGGGCTCCTAGCCACTGACCGTTTGGGGGTCACGCTATGAGCCCGAGTATACTCGCTTATTAATAAAACCCTTGCTTTTTGCATAGGACTTGGTCTCTCAGAGTTTTCCTTGGTAGGTGCGGGCGTTCCTAGGCTCCCAGTCAGTCACCCCATCGGGTGGCCAGCCCACCCATTTGGGGGCTGCGTCCGGGATCCGGAGCCAAGGACCCCGCCGCCTCGAGGACCCTGATAAAGATCATCCTGGGTAAGTGGGCGTCCTTTAAAACTACGATCGCTAAATTTGTATTTAGGTGCCAGCTGGCTTTTGGAGTGACTGCTGGATCAGGGGAAGTTGGTAGGGGCGTGAGCCTCACCCACTGTCTCCCAGCTGTGGTGGATAGACGTGCCCTAGAACCACAGGTCACAGCCCTGGGGACGCCCGGTGGAGGAGTGGAGACCGGGGGACGCCCCGGACCTCTCCGTTTGAGCGGAAGAAGGCATTGCTGCTTCCTTCCATTTGTTAGTGAAATTTGTATTTGGGTGCCAGCTGGCTTTTGGAGTGTGACTGAGACTTGAACCAACCCCTAGACCCTTGCCCTTGTCGTGTTTGTGGAGAACTCGTTTAGGTGTGTTATTGTTGTTCAGTGTTCTTCTGTCTCTTCTGACTTTCTTACTGTACCCTGAATTTCTCTCTCCTGCCTCACTCGCCATGGGGCAGACTCCTTCTACTCCCTCTTTCTCTGACCTTTTATTCAGCAGAATGGCTGACTCCGTCTAGGGGAAGGAGACACGAACGCCTCCCTTCCTCCTTCCAAGTCGAGAGTGAGAGAAGTCGGGTTCGAGTCCCGCCTCAGGGTGAGTCCCTGAGAAGACCTAGGTTTGTAACCCAGAAACAGCAGGTTGGCGCCCAACACCGAGGATTCTCTTGAGCTCATCACGGCAGTACGGCAGTCTAAGAAAACCTGTTCGAACAAAAATTCCAAATCCGGATTGTGAAAGTGGGTGAGAGTGGGGTGAGTCTGAGTGAAAGAAGGACCGGTCCGCGTGATTGAAGAAAGTGTGAAACTGTGTGAAGTAACCTCTGTCCTATTTGTAATTGTGACCTGTGTATGTTTGGTTATTAACATCATGTACCGCAAGGAATTACATTTCTCTCCCCTTCCCGCCTCACATAAGCTACCAGTGAGGCCCACCTACATTATTTTGGCTACTGCAGCAGAACATTGCAGTGAGTGGCTGCAGGAGTTCCACCAGAAGGAGGTAATTCAGTGAAAATCTGCAGAGAAGGTATGCTGCTCCCTCGAAATCTCTAGGGGGAACAGGGGAGGAATGTTATAACCTTGTGTGAGTGTGTGCATATGAGCACCCTGATAGGCGTGAGTCTGTGGCTCCACGACCTGTACCCTTAAGGTCCCACAAAGGTTCTGGAGCCCGAGTGGGCTGTCTGCTAGGAAGAACATATGGTCTATGGTGGCGCTGACCTAGTGGTCGGCCGCAAGTCACAACTGCTGAGTCCACTACTGCTAAGTTCTTCACTGGTAGACAAGCAACTGAATGGTCTCTGTAAATTGGTACCCCCTCCTTTGTCTGTCTCGCGTCACCTGTGGAGCTTGCATGGAAGGAATGGGAGGAAACTCACTAGTGAAAGATTCTAGGAAACCAAATTTCAGCAGTCCTTTTCCCTTTCTCCCCTTACTAGTGAGAGAAATGGCTAGAGCACACCTGGAGGTCAATTAAAATGTAAACGAGGTCTCTAGCAGCTTTTGCCCCCGGCAAAAAAAAAAAAAGGGTAAAAAGCTAGGAAGGAAAACCTCTCACCAAGACAGAAAGGCACATAATCTAGTAAGAGATGCAGCAAACATCAGCAAGGCCACAGAAAGTAGCAAGCAAGCAAGACAGAACTTTTCTTCTCCCGATCTCTTGGAAGCCCATGGCAGGTTAGGTCCAGCTCCACACACAGGTTGTGGTCGTGGTGGATGCCTGGGAGGCCCCAGGGACACCTGTAGTAATGCAGAGATCACTGATCAAGAGGTCCACAGCATGATGATTCTCTGAATTAGTGGCCAGCATGTGAGGGTTAGAGTCCCATCTGGAGTGGCCAGTATGGGAGGGGTTAGAGTCCCCCTTGGGTTGCTTGTTAAAACAGTGAACCTCCAAAGCGTCTTAAGAATCTTTGTAATAACACGTGGCCTGAGTATATATCTAACATCCAGGCCTTCATGGTATTGTACCAAGCTTTGCAAAGAAAAGAAAAATGTCAGATTTGCTGTACGTGTGTCTTGAAAGTAAAGGAACCAGAACAGGACCCCACACCAACTGCCCAGGCAGGGAACAGAGACTGGTGCAGCTGAAAAACTGGACAAGGCCAGGTCCAAACTGGTGGAGCAGGGCTATTTGCCCTGGGGACTGCCCTTCCTTTCTCAGTCTCTCAGTTTCCTCTACCCTTCCAAAAGGGTCAAATCATAACTAAAGATCAATCAATCAACTGTATATGTATGTGTGTGCGTGTGTGGTGGCCATCAATTGTTTGCAGTTGTCTTGTCTGTGAAACGTTAAAGTGCTAAATGAAACCAAGTTGAAATCAAAAGCAAATTGCTGAGCCAGGGATAGGCAATGTGTTCCAAACTGAGTGTTGAGCAGGAGAAATTGACATGTTCAATCTAAATCTTATGGTAAAAAGTTAAAAAAGGTCTAATTGTAAAACCTTTTAAGTGTTCCTGATCCCTGAAATTCTCTCTGCTCCCGAACTAGTGCTGTTTAAAAGGGTGGGAGCTAGAGCCAGAGTCAGCAAAAGAAATAAGAACTTTGTAAGATAGTGCAGAGCTTTACCTCATAAGTTTAGGCTAAATTCTAATGAGAAATTAGGGCCGCTTTTGAAAATTAACTAAGGTACAAAAACTGTTGCAATTAAATCAAAGAAGGTCTTGTGTTTCATAAAAAATTGGTAGTTCAAAGGTTTTTTATGTTGGTACATATTCGCTTTATTTCTGCAATAGGGTAATCACCTCAGCTTGATAAATCTGGTAAAATTCCAAAGTAGCCCTTGCTGGGAAAAAAAAAAAAAGAAGGTGAATCTCTTTTAACATTCAAGGAGCTAAAAATGTTGGTTTAAATTTTGTGGCTTCTAAACATGAAAGATTAAAAAACTGTAGGAAGTAAATGACAGCAATCAGTTTTTCTTTTTCAGACTTTGTTTTTAGTCTGCCGGCTATGTGCTATTATTGAAATAGTCTTAATTCATGTGAGCTTTGCCAACAGGTATCAACCTAGTCTTTACCTTGAAAGTCTTAGTTATTCACAAGTGTAAAATCTTTACTGTTACTTGGTAGCAATCTTTTGGGTATTTTAACTTTGCATTGTTTGTGTTCCTAAAAACTGGAATTCTAAAGATAAAATTTTAAATGTTTTCTGGATAATTTCTAATATAAAGTGAACCTTTGACAAGCATAAATTTAAAAGAACTTTAATTGTAAGCAGGTCAGCCTCTTGAATATGTATGCAACTGATTTAATGCTTTGAAGTAGTTTTGCTATACTAGATGAAATAATAACTAGCAACTTGTTTCCAAATTGGGAGATTAATCTGTACTGAGCTCTGTAAAGTAAGGCAGTTAAACCTTTAGGTGTAACTATAAGAAGTCTAGATAATGCATTTTAAGTAACAGAAAGATAATGGATGGAAATGTCTGTGGGAAAAAGGAAGGAATTCTGTTAAAGTGAAGGATTGTTCTTACAGGAAAGTTACAGGACAGAATGAATGTACAGAAATGTGTAGAAGGTCTGAGAACGTTAGTAAATAAACTAAGAAACTCTTTTCTGAAGAATTGTTCTAGTACCTATTTGGTAAAATCTATGGAAAAAATATTAGACAAACGGTATGAACTCCTGTTACAGTGCTCCTAAAAATTGGTAATTAGGGTTTTGACATGGAATCAAATGAGTTAGGATACGGTTAAACTGTATGCTCTATTTCAACAGGACTTTGTGCTTCTTTTAAGCAGTTCCAACAGCATATTGGGGTATTGTACTTCTGAGTAAAAGTGTAATGTGTGCTTTTCTCTCTTTACACCTTCAGTATGTTTTTAATGGTTTATGGCACTGTGTTGGTTTGCATAAACTCAAACAAAAATATTTCCCTCTCTGTAATTGGGCCTAGCCCCTTTGCAGACAGAAAAGGCAGTATGGGACCCCAAGGCCCTCTTCCAGGGAAAATAGAAGTCAAAGGGATTGGTCTAAGTGACAGGAGCAGGTAGTTACAAACCTCAGGGAGACCCTAAAGGCAGGCCAGCTCAAGTATCATCTCTGCTGTGAAGAACGAGGAATCTGCCAATCTGTGATGACTGACAACTGCCTGGGCCATGCAACAGAACAGCTGCTGCAGAAGGGAATGGCTTCAGCCCCAAAGAGGGATGTTGTCACACTCTGCTCAACCCAGTGGAAGAGGTCCGAGGTCATCTGTAGCTCATCATGGATCTTCAAGTTATGGCCAGGCCTGGGGTAGCCCTGACGTGACAGGTAAAGACATTAAAATACCATAATTGGTGTTTGCCTACTCTGCCTCAGCCAATTCCCAGGACTTCTTAGTAGTAACGGGTACCCTAAGTGGAGAGTTCTCCAGTCTTGCTGTGTTTATGCAAAAGAACCAGTCAGGTTTATAAAGTCATTTGGCAAAGTTAAAGCGAAGGTGGAGAGAAAATCATATTTCTATAACTTTTGTAAAGATCAAATTCTAGCTCTACAAAAGGCAATTAAATAAATGTATATATATATACCAAATAGACTTGATTTAAAAGGTACCCCTTGGATAATCCAGATAAAACTTGTTTTACTAACCATAGGTAATCAGCCTAGTCTAAAAGGAAACTCAGGTTATGCATGACTTCAGTCCAACCAGGAACATCAGCTAAAAGGCAAACGTACTCTATAGAACAAGGGTTTTCAAGTTAGCATCCAAATTGGTTGGATGTTTATTCTTAGTTCTATGAGTACACAGTCATTTAAAAATTCTAAGATTCATAAGAATTTTAAAAAGCTTTTAATTCTTAAGCCATCATGGTACCAATACCTCATCCAGTAACATTAGGGAATAACAATTGTCCACGGAAGGGACAAAACAGGGCAGTTTAAAGTAACTCAGAACTGTGTTTTATGTGTCATAAATCTTAAGGATCGACAGTTTGACTTTGTGCAAAAATTCAGATGATCAGCATATAGTCATCTATTGGTTCTAACACATTCAGTGAGAGGGGCAAGGCTTTTCTATGTTGTACAAAAAGCCGGAGAGGTGACTTGGTGTTTCTATAAAAAAAATCTGGACACAAAATGTTTGCTTCAATTTTGTGTTACCTTAACACTGTGTTTTCTAAAACAGCAAAGTATTCTGCCCTCACTAGGGCAAAGAGGGACTTTTACTCCTCCAGGGCCTAATCATTTCTAAGTAATGTTCTTAGCCTAATTGATCTGATCTTTTCTTGCAGATAATAATAACCTCAGAAAATCTGATCCATTCATTGCATGGGACCCATTTAAAGATTTCACCCTTGCACAGGCAGGGTCTACAGTCCCTTTGTCAGCATGAAGCAGCTCCAGAAGATGGACCTTCACCCATTTTCCCTTAAAAAATATAAGGCGGTGAAATCTCTTAAAAATAAAACGCCCCATGGCAGTGAAGCAACCTAGTCTAAAAAAAAAAGTGCGGCTTCTACGCAGACCACTCTGGAATAGTGAAGGAAGCGCGGAGAGGGTGGTTTGAGTCTTAAAGTGCAGTCCCCTGATATCTTGTTTCCAGCCCTAGCCGGGCCCCTCATCATATTCTTATTGATTTTGACAGTTGGGCCTTGCTTTCTTGATAGGCTACTTGCATTCATCAGAGACCGGGTGGGTGGAGTCAAGTTGTTAGTACTTAGGCAACAGCATCAGGCCCTATGAAGTGAAGGTCTCTAATGGTCTCTAGGATTAGAGAACCCCCCCATAAGAAAAGGGGGAATGAAAGGATGGCCCCTCACCCACAGAACACAAAGACAGGAACCAGAGGTAGCTGGTAAAATGCCAGAGGTAACTAATAAAATGATGGCTCAACCGATAATTGATAAAATGATGGCTTGATAAGAGCACAGCAGGAAGGGCCTTAAGCAAATAATTCCAGGGAGGGCTATAAGGCAAACATTCCCGAGAGGTTGCGCCTGATGTCCCCCTCTGTATTTGGTATGATACCTGACTGGGCCCATGCCGTGCCAAATATGGAAAGACGTATTAGGCACACTCAGATGGGTGGGTGATGGTTACCTGGTGCAGAGTGATTGGCTGCCTGCGCAGACCTTGATGTAATATTTTAAACCTATTGGATAGTTATGCGCTGGCTTTTCTGTAGCGCTGGAATTATTCCTTAAAAGATCGTCCCTGAAAGGGCTCGGGGCTCTTAGCCACTGACCGTTTGGGGTCACGCTATGAGCCCGAGTATACTCGCTTATTAATAAAACCCTTGCTTTTGCATAGGACTTGGTCTCTCAGAGTTTTCCTTGGTAGGTGCGGCGCTCCTAGGCTCCCCAGTCAGTCACCCCATCGGGTGGCCAACCCTTACATTACATGTGGTACCTATCTCACTATTATATTAGTTTAATAACTGCAGCTCTACTTGCTGTTACATGTGGTTTTTCTCTCTTATCACTTCTATGCCTTTTCTTATTTCTGTGTTTTTCTGTTTTCCCCTGTTTTACTCTTTTTTGTCTCTGTCTTCCTTATTTACACATTAAAGCATTGTAGGTTCACCTCTTTCACAGCTGCAAAAATGTTGCCTTTTGGCTGATTGAAAAATCACCACATCTTTTATTCCATCTTCTCAAGCTATCTGATCATCTCATTCTGGAAATGACTATTTCTTGCACTTTTTACAGAAGAAGTTATTTTTCCTATTACTATCCTTAATCTTCACATGTAGGAAAAACTTAATTGTGCACTGTGTTACAAATGAAATCCAAAATTATCAAGTGCAAAATTAGCATTAAAAAATCATAAGACAACAAACAATAGAGCTTTTATGCGATTATTGTAATTGCATGAAACCAGTTACTTCAGCAATAATTGTTTGTGCTTCATTAACATGCAAAATCGTTTTATAGACTAACCCACACACAAAGGAAAGCACTTTTGATGAGAACTATGCTTTGTTTAATGTTAGACACCATTGTATTTGCTTTCCTAATATAACAGTCCTAATTAGTACCTAGCACTCATTCTAAATTTTTAAGCTTGAACACTCTGAAGGTGACAATCGAGTCACAATTCCATGACATTCAATGTCAGTACCTGTCAAAATATAGCTAAGCCTTTAGGAATTGTGATCTAAATACTGAAAAAAAAGTTAATAGTCCAGAAACAATATGTGTCTAGGTAATTTTTAAAAACAAAATTGTTCATTAGCATTTGCTTAAAACATAATGCCATTGATGGTTTCCCATTAAATGTGGACACGGGCAATGTTAGATTTAGCCTAATAATTTCTTAGCCTTTTTTAAAATTATCTGACCTTTGTATATCTGCCTGACTGATTTGATTTTTTTTCTCCTTGCTCAAGGTAGCCTAGATAGATAAATAGCAGCATTTTGAATCAATTTCTACATTCACTCTTTTCAGAGATGATTAGCTGTTCATTTTAAAATGCATGTTATATATATATATGTGTGTGTGTGTGTGTGTGTGTGTGTGTGTGTAGCTAGATTTTATAGTTGGGGTGGTTTATGGTCCCTCTAGTAAGGAGACTATGTAGAATCCAAGGTTTTGGATTGGATTTTAATGCTGTTGTGGAGTCACCGGCCCTTCCCCTTAAGAACTGAATCTAAGAGATCACAGGTCTGTGAAGAACTAAGTTAGTATGGAATGCCACCATTCAAGATCTTTATCACCAAATACAAAAAATGTAAGAACCTTTACTTTGAGAACAAAGCACAAAACTAATACTGGGTAAAAAAATTCCTATGGATTTAGGAGATACCAGATTGACCTAAATTTCCCCTCAGATTTCTGAAATATCTATAGACATCTCATGTAGCTTAGATTTGGTTTAATAAGTTGACATCCTGGGGCCAGAGAGTACAGGGGTTAAAACACTAGCTTTGTCTGCAGCTGACCCTGCTTCAACCCTGGACCACTGAGGCACTGTCTGGAGCAATCCTTGAACACAGAGAGAGGCAGCTTCAGCTCTGAGAACTCCAGGATGTGTACCCACACCACCCCTCAAAAATGAATAAAAATAAAAAGTTGATGTGTTGGCTAATTTCATAAAACTAATTCATTAAATTGTTAATTGTGATGGGTAATGAATTGAGCAGTGATTACAAAAGATTATAAAAAATTGTGAAACAATGTAGTTTTATAAATTAAAATTTAGGGGCTGGAGTGATAATCCAGTGGGGAGGGCATTTGCCTTGCACACGGTAAACCTGGCTTTGATCCCCGGCACCCCATATGGTCCCCTGAGCATTACCACAAAGAGTTCCCGAGTACAGAGCCAGAGAGTAACCCTTGAGCATCGCTGGGTGTGACCCAAAAACCACAAAAAAAACAAAAAACAAAAAAATTGACATTTATTTATATTTTAGAGAAGAGATGTATTCAAGTGAGAACACGGATAGCAAAGAGATATAGAGGCAAGAAAGCATGAAGCATGTTCAAGGGAGAAGGTAGGCTTGATGTTGAGCAAGAAAAGGAGTTTTCTAGAATAAAATCCTTTTGTTTTTCATTAAAATCCAATGGAAATAGCTTATATTAAGATCATGTAACATTTGAAAAAGGAAATGAATATGAATTGACTATTCTCCACGTGCTTGCAAATCATTTGCACCCTTTTATTCCAGGTAGAATATGATGATATACTTTAAAAATCAGATGAGACATATGTAAGTTTATATTGCTTCTGGAAGAATTTTTTGTTTTATGAGACCATGAATAAAAGAAGTGTGTTCATTTCATCCTTTAAAAAACGAAAAGAAATTGTTATGAAACATTTTATTCTTTCAGTCTATGTAAGTAATAAAGCTCAGTCCTTCCATATTTATACCTCACAGAGAAAGTCTGCTTATTTTATTCATTATCTTGAAATCATCTCTGTCCTTATTTTTCCAAACATGATTAAACAGAAAGGTTCCATCTCTTATTTTAATATACTGGATGTACACAATGTCGAAGCCTTCCAAAGTCTTTTAACTTTTACAAAACAACAAAACCCCCCAAATAAATAATCAGGATATCTATTTTATGTAATGAAGATATTTATTTATCTTAATTAAAATAAATATTATTAAGATATTTATAATTAAATAGAATTAAAATATAATTAAGATATTTATTTTAGCTAAGTCTAAATACTTAGAACAATTTATTTAGAACAAAAAATAGGAAGTTAGTAAAAGTTTTCTTAGTAGAGAAATTGACTTATGAACACTGATTCCAAAGTTCAGAATATTTGAAATTGTCTTGCTAGTCTTCTACTTATCTCCCCAATAAAATAATTACAGAATCAATATTTTTTGGAGACACTGTTATTAAGTTTCTCTTTGAGATAATCTAAAGATAGATTGGAAACATTGCTTTACTTTCAAAATACTTTCACTCTGCATTAGAATTTGACAGATCGTTCTGTACTCCCTAATGATTCTTAATTCTTGCCTCTGGAGCACAGAGAACTTATTTGTGCAAGGGTTGGGGAACAATCTGTATTGTCTGGTTCTCTGCATACGATGCATCTTTGCACCCAGCCTCACTAAAGATTCAGTCTGGGCTTTTCACTTGGAAGATGTGCCCTATTCCTCTGGCTAGTTTGTGGTTCAACAAAATTCTCCCTTTTTATTATTTAGCCATTATAGCACACAACTGTTCTGGTTTTTCTCTTGGCTCTGTGCTAAGTGATCATGCCTGGAGGGGGCTTAGGGGACCTTATGAAGTACCAGGAATTGAACCAGATTGACAGTAGGTAAGGAAATTAAATAACCCTTCCACTATTTCTCCAGCTCCAACATATGTCTTATTAAAAGAGGTATAAGAAAAGGTAGTCTAAATACCCAAGAGTATCATCCTCCGATTTTAGGAAACCACTTCAAGTCTTTTTATTGAAAAACATAATGATGCAATTAGGGGAAGAGCCCCGTAGCGTGACCATTAAATGAAACCTCCACTTTCAGAAGGGCTATGATCCCATTTTCAGAACATGCAATATAAGTAAAGGCACGATGACCATTTACTCCTGTGAAAATAAATGACCACTCCTAGGCCCTCAAACTCGAAGACTCTCCATCTACTCAGAAAGTCAAATTGGGTCCTGTCCATTTTCAGAAACTCGTCTGCTTGAGTAAACATCAATTTTAATACAAACCTTATTTTGGGGCTACATTACCTCTTTATGATTTCTATTCTTAGAAAGTATAATAAACTGTGAGTCTGGGACTCCCTTGGAGTCTCTGGTCTGTAGTAATATGATTCCAATATTTTCTTTTATTATTTTCTTCTGCATATTTCATATCTTGTCAAATACTTTTGCTTTCAAAAGTAACATCCATCTCTCTCTCTAACTTTTTATGAATATATGCCATCACTCTCTCAAACTTGCTACTATCTCTCTAATCTCTCTCATTTCTCTTTCTCTTTCACATCTGTCTTCTACCTACCTATTTTACTATGTTCATGTAAAATTGCTGAAATCAGGCTCATGCATTGTTATAGACTTGGATCAATCTTCTAGAAATTTAAATGGAAGAAAATTAAAGTAACCATTTCCCTAACGGAGAAAGATGTAGAGAAACTACATTGTTTAATTATAGTTGAACAACAAGTTGTTGAATAATTTTTTAATCGGAAATTTGACCAATGGTAGCAAAATAGAAAATCAGGGCAAAGTTTTTTTTAAGTAAAAAAAGAAGGTTCCTCTATAAAATTTTTTTATAACTGAATTATCTAAAGATTAAAACAAATTCAACCTTTCTGTATGTAGAAGACTCTGAGTTAACTATTTAATGTTGCAAAGAAATAGCTGTTTTGACTCCTGTTACACATGTTAAACAATCAATAACTATTTAATAAATGCCCACTTATTTTGCTTATACTCATTTTTTACAGTGATTGAATTTTTGGATTACAACAAATAAATCTAAATGTGCTGCTGTATATTCTTAGGAAAATCATTTCTTATATAATATCTTATGAATTTCATAAAGTTATTAAATGTTTTTGTAGGATTCCTGTCTTACAGTAAAAGATTCATCTCAAGCTGTCTAATAGATTTGGAATTTAGAACTTCATTTTGCCTTCTGCACTCTTTCCTCACTCAATGTGCTACACAATGGACCCCTTAGAGCTTCTAGAATCCTTAAGAGCAAATGATGCAGTGTTAGCAGAACTTATTCTAAATGTGAATATAAGAAGATACTCTGAAACAGAAGAAAACATATTGTTGCTTCTTTTGGAATAGATTATACTCAGTCACTAATAGCATTCTCTTCTCAAAATTTGTATTCCAATTTCACAACATGGCAAAGATACTGAATACTTTTTAGATGATAAGGAGGAGGAATCAGAACTAACTTAGTCCTCCTGGAACCTACTGGCAAATATAATGACATTCAAACAGCCTTCTATTCCTCATTCCAGCATATTCAAGCCTCATCATCAACTAAATCCAAGGAATGTCTGTGTTTGGGGAGGAGAGGTAATTCGCAACTGGGCAAATAATCAAAGCAGACGAATGAATGCAACCATCTGTATGGAAATTGGTAAAGTGCAAATTGGTCCCCTAACTGGGATTAGGGAAAATACATGTTTTCCCCAGCTCTGCCTCTTTCTCAGAATTTCACATACATCAATAACAATGGCTTTAACTTCCTTCAGCTGAAGATGGAAAGAGAGATGCTTTAAAGTTATCAATGTCAGCCAGGGTTTGTCCCGCATAGTTATAAGCACATTATTTAAAGTATGAAATGAAGGATCATTTCCGACAGTGAGTTTAATACTTTTCCTGCTCTATATTATGGTGACAGTGCTGAAAAGTAGAATCAGAAAAAGAAAATTTTCTAAACTTAAAATTCAACTGTTATCCTTTGTTGTCTGATGACTGTGACGAAATAGCAGGTATTAATCTTTAAAAGTACTATTTATCTACAGAGCATTAGATAATTTTTGGTTTTCTTACTTCTACAGAGTCAGTTTTGGTGGTTATAAGTATAATAAATTCCATATTATATCTACACTTATACTGAGAATGCATTGTTAACATCCATGAAAAGATAACTCTAAAAGAAACAGAAAAAAAAACAAAATAGCAAATAATCTAGTCTGAATGATTAAAGTAAATGATCAAAATTGTTGCCTATTTTATACTGAAGCTTTGAGTTTATTTTGGAGTTCAGAAAAGATTTTCAACTCTTAATTGGAAAAATAACATAAAATAATTCAATAGGTGAATTTGTCTATTTAATCATTAAATTGTGTGTATTTAAAAATATTAAGGGTTTTCTTTGTACTGATTTCATGTTATAAAATATGGAACTGGGCTGGAGAGTTAGTGTTTTGAGTACAGCACTGATCCCTGAGTACACCAGCAGTGATCCGTGACTACAGAACCAGCAATAAGCCCTGAGCACCACCACCCTGACCCCCAAACACACACACACACACACACACACACACACACACATACACACACAAATACATAACGTTAAAGATAGAAAAGAGTCAGGAAAAATTATTAGAAAAATAATTAGTGTTTCAATACTTTCCCCCATAAGTATGGAAGTATGTGAAATCTGTTAGAGTAATATTGTAATCCGATTATGGGATACTGTGTTAATGCTCATTTTGAAAATGGTGACTTCTCATAAAAGATACTTCTAGGTTTTAGCCCTTGAAGCCTGTGAATTTAGTGTTTGGGAAATTAAAAAAAAATAGAAAGAGACTTTATAAGAGGCTTTTGATTTGAATGCGGGTCCAAATGAGAAAGAAAAAATCTAGAAACACATAAGAGAAGGCCCTGTGAAACTGAAAGCAAATATTGGAGGAAACATATCCCCAACATACCAAAGCAGGCTGAAAGATAAGTTACCTTTTGGTGTCTACAAAAGCAACCAACCCAGATATCAAGACTGATTTGTGGCTTTTTGGTCTCTGGATCAATTCACTTGATCACTTGATCCCTTTTTTTCATCGATTTGCTCGGTGGGAGCCAGTAACATTTACATTGTACCCGATCACTTGCCAATGTAGCCCAATAGCATTTGGTTGATTCAGGAATACGAAGAGCCTCAAACCGTTCATTCAGGGTCTTGACAAAGAAGTATGACCATCTTGTAGGTGGGCGCCACATGATCTTTTGAAATCCTGTGGGATCCAGTCTGTAACGGCTCTAGTCCAGCGGTTGTCTCCAAATTGCATTATATGTCCAGCCTATATGATTTTCGATGCATTGGCAAATAAAACAGCGTCCCTGATTCTGGAATAGGGACAGAGGTTGGAGCACCAGATTCCTTCTCTCACTTGAGTGAGGCATGATATTCCAAGCATAGCTCTTTCGATTCCTCTTTGGGAGACCCGAATAGCATTCTCATCCTGCTTTCGTAGGGTCCAGGTCTCTAAAACATATGTTAATACAGGGAGAACTGTGGAGTCGAAGAGAGATGCCCAGAGCCGGAGGTTCTTTGTCCCTTTAGTTATTTCTTCAATGCCTTTGAAGGCATTCCATGCTGCTCTATTCCTTCTGCGCAGCTCAGGTTTTAGATTGTTCATCATGTTGACTTCTCGACCTAGGTACACATAACTGCTGCATTCAGAGATGTCTATTCCATTGAGAGTGAATGGGGCCTCTGGAGCTAGTTCATTTTTCTTGAACATTGTTTTGTTTAGATTCAGCTGTAGAACTATCTTTCCACATCCTCGGTCGAAGTCAGCCAGCATTTGTGCCGCATGGCTAATGCTTGGTGTTATTAGAGCAATATCATCGGTAAAGCGGTGGTGTTGTAGTTGCCGACTATCTATCTTCACTCCCATTCCTTCCCATTCTAATTGTCGCATAACGTTCTTGAGGGTGGCACTGAATAGTTTTGGTGAAACGGTATCACCCTGTCGAACCCCTGTTTTGACAATAAATATCACTTCCTTTAGAATCCTGAGAGCCTGGTGGTGAATCCGTAATACAGCTCACGAAGGATCTTGGTGTATTGGGTTTGAATGCCCTGTTTGGCTAGGGCTAGTGTATTGATGAGTACCGACGGCAGGCTCTTCAGATGTTCGGGTCTGACTTTGTCTGGGCCTGGTGCTGTTCCCTTCTTTACCGATGAAATGGCATGTCGGATTTCAGAAGGAAGAACATTGGGAATGACATATCCATCCTGTGGAATTTGGTATGTGGGCAGGTGGATGTGGCTATCACAGAGATCTGAGTAGAAGTCATGGATAATCTTCTCCATTGCCTTTTGGAAGATATGATAGATCCATCATGGTGTCGGAGGGCAGTCGTCTTGGTCTTAGAGTTGGTGAAGGACAGGCCAAATGCTTTTCCCGGCTTCTGCTGTATCTTTCAGTATTTCTGCTCTTCTGTCTTTGAGGTCTTCCTTTATTGCTTCTCTGCACCACTTTGCAAGCCTGGACGTTAGCATTTGGTCGCCTGAGGCTAGTGCCTTGCCACATTTGTGAATGAACTCTAGGGTTTCTGAAGACAGGCATCCTTTGTGTCTTTCTCTCTCTCTCTCTCTCTAGGCATGCTTTGCACAATCATGGAGGTGCTGTACCAGTTGGTTGTATTCTTCATCGATGAGGTCAGTGATGGTATCTTCCCATGTTGCTGCAATGGTGCAAAAGATTTCCCAGTTGGTGGTCATTCTGGGAGTTCTCTTCTTAAACTTTGCAGACTTATCTCCCTGCTGCCTGAAGTAGAATTTTGCATGAAGGTGACTATCTCCTTAGCCTCCATCTCTGTCTCCCTTTGTGTCCTCTGGAACTGTAAGAAAAGAAAATTATGTTAAATTAAATAATCGAGTTTATGGTAATTTGTGGCTGTACACCTACAAAATTAAAACACTCATTTTCATAATAGTAGCATTCAGGTATCATACAGTTTTCACTGTACAAATTAGGAACAGTCATTTTCATTATTTTAAGTGTTACAGAAAACAACAGAGCCAAACCATGAATGAAAACAAAAGTAACAGACAAAATGATATCTCCATCTGCATAATTACTGTGCATCGTTCAGGAATATAAAGGAAGTTAGACTTCATGAATTTTCTCAGACATTGACTTCTGGTTATCCTTTTAAATAGACATTTCAAAAGAACAGTTCTGGGTTCAAATTGTTCAGCAATAATAATGACCAGCAGGTCCAGAGATTTTCCATAGATGCCTATTCCCACAGTTACACATCGTCCCTACCTCATAGCATCTACACCACTCAAGTCCATTCCTTATAACCCTTGAACTTACGTCCACACACTTTTGTCTCCCACATCATGTAATTTGTATTAGGGTTTACTCTTTGTATGCTTTCTATGGGTTTTGGCAGACCTTTAATGAATTGTATCCGTTATCACAGAATTATAGGAAGTTCTATAGAAGTGTTCCATGCTCCAACCTCCTCCCCTCTCTCCCAGCTATACGCTGGAAACTATTAATATTTTTCCATATCTATAACTTTTACTCATGTTGTCAAGTAATATAGCATGTAGCATTTCCAAATTATCTTCTAATTTAGACTACACTGATGCGCATTCTCTATATGTTCAAAAACATCACTGTATCACTGTCACTGTCTACCAGTTCATCATCGATTTGCCTGAGTGGGCACCAGTAACATCTCCATATGACCTGTCTCATGCAAGTAGAGCCCAAGGGCACCTACTTGCTCCAGGAACATAAAGAGCCTTAAACCATTCCATCAGGTCATGGGAATGAGGTCTATAATTGTTACTGGTATTTGGCATATCAAATACGACACGGGTAGCTTGCCAGGATCTACTGTACTTTTTGTAGTCATCTCAAAATCCAGCATTTATTGATGAACTTTACAGCCACAAGCAGCTCCGCTAGCTGGGCTATGATAGGCTGGTGTGCTGGGTGGAGTTCTGATGAGGGGGAAGTCCAGATGTGGAAAATGGAGGCCCTCATAGAGTGGGGGTCATCTGGCTTGTTGTGAGGCTCTGCTGGGGTGGCGGGCCAGGGCTAGAACCTGCCATCCCTCCCGGGCACCTGATGAGGGGCTGGGCACAGGGAGAGCCAGTAGCAGCTCTGCCCCATGTCTGTGAGTCACTTTCAAAAACATAATGGCCTATTGTTTCCCTTACTTTTTCTTCATGCTCTGAATATTTTATAGTTTCTATGTACTGCAGTTTATCTATTCACAACATACTAAATATCATCTTAGTTGTTCCTAAGTTTTGATAGTTTTTAATAAGCCTGATCAAAACATCTGTGGGCAAGTGCTGGCTTAGATACAGGCTTTTAATTCTTCTAGATTAGTGCTAAGGGACATAAGTGCTATCCCGTATGGTAGTACTGTGGTCATTTTGTAGAAACAGTTATTGCCCCTTTTTAGCCTGCCACCAGCAAACTTTCACTGGATAACTATATTCAGTTATACAATGAAGAAAATGACTATTCATAAAGCATAAACCAATTTCTTCATGGATATCAATTATTAAAAGGTAATTTTAATATTTTCTGCAAATTTTCAAATTTTCTGCAAATTTGAAAATTAAAAATTATATAATTTTAAGTTATCTTTCTGTAAATAAATAAAAAGTTTTAGAGACTGTAGGTCCATTTTTACCTTCATATACCATTTTGAGTCAATGAGTAGTTAAATGTAATTCATCTTCAAATATAAATAAATCTAAGCTCACTATATCATAAAATAATTATGTTATATAATATTGGTCAGAAACTGTGATGGAAGAGTAATTAGGACTTGTACACATAGGGTTCAGGCTGATAACATGGTAAGGAACTTGCCTTGCACACAGCCATCTGAGAATGATTTCCACCAAATGTGGTGGAAATACAGTTTCCAGAGACTTACCAGTCATGACTCTTGAGTGCTGATCCACTGCCAGGTTTGGCTCCCCAAATACCAAAACAAATCAATAAAAATGGACTGGGACACATACACTTCAATTTAGTAGAAACACTTTGAAAATGTATTTAGAATTAAAATGTTATTTATTTTTTTTGGGGGGTCTCACCCGACGATGGGTTTCTCCTGGCTCTGCACTCAGGAATTACTCCCTGGTGGTGCTCGGGGGACCATACGGGTGCCAGGGATTGAACCCGGGCTGGCAGGAGCCGGCCACGTGCAAGTTAAATGCCCTACCCAATGGACTAGCGCTCCAGCCCCTAGAATTAAAATTTTATTGTTATATAGTTGTACATATATATTGACATTTCCACGGTACATGAAAAAGGGATTATTTCCATGAGGAAATAAAGTTTGCTTAAGGATGGCAGTACCTTTATAATATGGTGCTAGTAATATTTTTCTCCAATTTCTTTTACAGAAACAGAATAGAGAAGCTCCACAGACAATATGAAATTCAAGAACAAAAAGAAACAGAAATATTAAGGTTTGAGCCTATGAATTTTCCTGGGAGCAACTTTCAATCAGGAACTAAAAAGAGCCTTGGGTGGCATCCGAGGCCCAAGAGCACGTAGAGAGCATGGTAGCAGGAAGAAGAGCCCCGCATTCCACAAAGGGCCTTTTCCTTTTTTTCTTTTCATTTGTTTTTGTTTGGTTGGTTTTGTTTTTCTCTAATGACGAAGGGAGACTCTTGAGAAGAAATGAATAAAGTAAAACATTGATTTGGTTTATGGATTAATTGGATGACTCGAATTTGGATGTAAAATACAGTGCAATGCTTTGTTTCAATATCACTTCCACAACTCCCCTGAGAAATCAGTTGTTGGTGATTAGTTCTCACTATGTAGCTCATGTGATTCAGGTGCAATTTAAGACTTGCAGAATAGCTGGTGGATAAGCATCTAGGTACCCCAGGCTGACTTTACCAGTTCTGGCCACCCAGATACTTCCCACATTACTGAGGTGGCTAGCAGAAAGTGGTAGCAGAAGTGATTGACTCTGGCAACAAGGTTACTATCTCTTTTCTCCCCAGTTTATTAAATTGCCAGCTGCATGCCCTTCATTGCTCCCTCTGATACCTGCTTATTAGTTCACTTGTTGCTTTTCATTCTTATTTTACTCCAGCCATTCCTTGCTTTGGTCAGCATCATTTCCCCAAATGGTTAACATGTCCTAAGGGTTCAATTCTGCGAGAATTTTCAAAAGAATAAAAGTTGATTATAATAAACATTTTAATAATTCAATAACCATTTGTTAAGTATTTATAATCTCTTAAACAGTTTGCATGAGATAAACAGGTTGTTTGTCCCCAGAAACCTAACACTGTTTTGGAAAACTGACATTTAAGTGTCAGTTCTGTTAATAGGCCAGAAAGACAAAAGGCAGACCAATAGCTCTTAGACCTAGGAGTTGTTACTTGCCTCCACTACAGTATACCGAACATCAAGAAACTTTTGAGACAAGGGGGCTGGGAAATTATGAATGAATCCTTGGAAATACTTAAAAACCACAACAGGCTGACTTTGGGGCACTTGCTGCCTTTGGAGAATCCCGAATTCTCTCTTGAACACATCTCTCTCTCTCTCTCTCTCTCTCTCTCTCTCTCTCTCTCCCTCCTCCCTCTCCCTCCCTCTCTCCCTCCCCGTGTCTCTCTCTTTGCTCTCTCTCTTTCTCCCTCTTCCTTCTTCCCATCCTAAAGCCTCCATAGTAAAATCTGTTTTCACTTCATTGCTCCTCTACTACTGAAACTCTTCTGCCAGGAAGAGAAAGGACGTGGAAAACCTTGGGTGAGGCCTAGGACTGACTTTAATTTCCTGTGAAGAGCAAGTCCTTGCTCCAGCCTGAGTCTGTGGCTCCCCATGAAATCTCAGTTGGTGGTGATCAACTCCTGAGCTTGGTAGAAAAATCAGGTATGGCTTGAAGGTCACTTTGTGGGGCTGGCGGGACTCAGACCTGTGATGCCCAGGGGCTCGTTGCAGACTTTGCACTCAGGAATCACTCCCTGGCGGTGCTGGGGGGACCTTATGGGATGCCGAGATCGAACCGGGCCAGCATTGGCCAGCCAAGAGCAAGGCAAACGCTCTACCCGCTGGGCTATCACTCCAGCCCTGAAATCTGAAATATTTGAGCAGTAATGTAGAGAAACTGTGTGACCTAATTACATTATATGGATGGGAGTAACTTCAACTGTAAAATGTTTTCCCTATCCTATATTATAAAACAGAAGTCATGAAAATCTATCTTTCCAGCAATATTCATCGGACATGCTACATGAGAATTAATAATACTACTTGAGTCGACATAGAAAGGAATACAAATAGAATGCTGATAGAGATAAATTCTTTATGCAATGTCCCAACATGGTGTATAAATGGAATTTGTGGCAGAATCTGTACATGCCTCCCAGTGATAAATAGTAGTTTTTTTTTTCACCAGAGTCTTAAACATTCTACTGGAACAGTTCCTAAATGTTTTATACAAACCATACAGTTGGAGAATGCAAGGGAGGAGCTCTACTCAGGAGCAAGAGGTGTCTTTCCCATAGAATTGATGTAAGGTTTGCATGAGGAGTTAGATGTTACATGTTGTTCTCAGATACAGAGTATCCTCTGGACACAATTGACCAAAACTGTTCTGCTTGGTGTGTGGACAGTAAGATTTGTTATTGTTATTGTGTTTTATTTTGTTCTGGCATTGATTTCTGGGTAAACACCTGATAGTACCAAGTACTATAATCAGTGTTAGAAATATCATTTGTCGCATTAATTTTAAACCAAATTTAACATACTAAAACAAAGTACATGTCCCAGTCAGGTTTAAATTACAGATGATTCCCCTGATATTTTAAATCTAGTAAATAATAAATATATATATAAAAAGATGACTATGGCAGCAAGGTATCTGGACTAGAGCCGTTACCGACTGGATCCCACGGGATGTCAAAAGACCACATGGCCACCCACCTACAAGATGGTCAGACTTCCTTGTCAAGACCCTGAAGGAACGGTTTGAGGCTCTTCAATTTTTGAATCAACCAGATGCCATTGGGCTACATTGGCACGTGATAGGGTCCAATGGAAATGTTACTGGTGCCCGCTCAAGCAAATCGATGAATAACGGGATTCAAGTGATCAAGTGTTCAAATGATCAAGCATGGCAGAGCCTGGCAAGCTACCCTTGTTTTATTTGCTAATGCCAAAAACTAGTAACAATTATGGACCTCAATTCCATGATCTGAAGAATGGTTTGAGGCTCTTCCTGTCCCTGGAGTAAGCAGATGCCCTTGGGCTACACTTGCTTGGGACAGGACATATGGAGATGTTACTGGTGCCTGCTCCAGCAAATCGATGACAGTGTTACAGTGAACCACTTAAAAGCATTGTATCTGTATCATAATCAAAATTAAGTAAGCCTTTACATATATTATATTCTTTATTACTGAAATATAAATAGATAAATTATAAATTGACTCATAAGTGGCTATGTGTAATTTAATATTAAAAAGCCTCTTCTTTAGGTTGAGCTCGATATACAAAGAATAAATAATATTGTTAATTACAAAGATTTTTGAAAGTTTACCATTTGACAAGTACTTATTTTGATTTTTTCTTGATGATTCTTTAAAACAATACTTATTAAAAGAACATGACTTGTAGGAGCTTTGTCCCAGAAAGCAGTTCATTATAAAAATCTCCAGAAATTGCAATGCTCTTGAGAATGATTTTTTTTTGACCTAGAATTAGTTGAAAATCAATGTAAGAATCAGCATACATTAAAGGGAAAAAAGTCACAGGAACTGGTGCTTGTAGGATCAATAAAGTGAAGAATTCTGTAATAATTACTAAAAAGAGCAACATCCAGACTAAAGCTTCCTAGTTTTGCCCTGTGCTTGATGTTTTGATCTCCATTCTGTGTTTCAATGTCATTACCTAAGAGATAGAAAGATGGGCCATTTTTATCCCCTTAAAATTTAGACTATTAAACTTCAGTCTATCTTTGCTTCCTTTGTGGTCTCAATTTATCTCTCTTGACCCATCATCATCGAAAATTCACAACATAGTAATGTGTAGGCAAATAATCCTTTGCAGAAAAACCAAGTCAAATGGTATGCTGTTCTATCTTTCATGAACTTTGCAGCAGATAGAGGAAATTTCCATTCCTAACTTTGTCTATATTTAAATCAGTGATCATATGAATCACTTAACTTTTCTTCAGCTTCAATATGTGCTACTTAAAATGCAATAGTCTTTATTTATTATTGTGTGTGGTAGACTTCCTCATGTCTAACTGGTATGGGCTGTGGGATGTGTGATACCTAGGGAAGCAGTTATGAGTGTAGTAATGAAAAAACAAATATCCACGCTTACCTAACTATTAGATTTATATTATTTAGATGATGTTCATATCATCTATACAAGTTTAGCTCATATTCATTCTGCAAATAAACATTGCTATATGTGCATTTTTGTAAATTGAAACTTCAAAAAATACTTTAACAATGAACATAAAAATTTTAGGGGGGGGGGGGGGTTTTCTGACATTAACTCTTGTAGCAAATAGACATAAAATAGGTGCACATATGTTTTCTACTCTGGAGTTTTAGAATAAATTGATTTTAAAATACACAATAAAGTATTGATACCTAATGGGAGGGTTAAGTGAGTAGAAAACAAGTGACACACAAATGAAAGTAGGTCTTGGAAATAATTCTCACCTATACACACACACAACCACACACATACACACACACACAACATGCTCTCCAATGCACTCCAATGTGTGTTTCTTTGTTTTCCCACCAAGAAAAATAGAAAGGTAAAAGGAGGTGTGACAGGAACTAGACAATATTCCTATATATATATTTTTGTTTGCTTTTTGGGTCACACCCAGCGATGCTCAGGGGTTACTCCTGGCTCTGCACTCAGGAATTGCTCCTGGCGGTGCTCGGGGACCATATGGGATGCCGGGAATCGAACCTGGGCCAGCAAGTGCCGGCCGCATGCAAGGCAAACGCCCTACCTGCTGGGCTATCGCTTTGGCCCCCAATATTCCTATACTATATCTTATAATTTGAAAGCTCACATTTTCAATTAGCAAAAAAAAAAATAAAATAAAGAAAAAAGTTGACAAAATAACACTAAAGAGCATCTGACCCTGACAATCTACCACAATTGAAAGGGTGGGTGAATTTAAAAATATAATATCTTAGTGCAATGCATGCAGCTATTATGTTGAGGAGATAAAAATGTTATCATATCTCTTGTCAAAAAAGACTTCTACAATTTTACCTGCATGAATTAGCTTCAATATTTTTTTTTTTTTGCTTTTTGGGTCACACCTGACTATGATCAGGGGTTTCTCCTGGCTCGGCACTCAGGAATCACTCCTGGCAGTACTAGGGGGACCATATGGGATGCCGGGATTGAACCCGGGCTGGCATAGGCTGGCCGCGGCAAGGCAAACGCCCTACCCGCTGGGCCATCACTCCGGCCCAGCTTCAATATTTTTTAAGTACCAACCATCTTGTTATATTCTAGATGTAGTTTGATATTGATAAAAAAAGTCTTTTCATCACATGTCATCTTGTCCTTACAATTTCTTGCTTGTATTTTCAGTCCAGGAAGTCTTGAATTAGTTCTGAAAATATGGGATGGGTGCTGGAACACTATGTGATGGAAACCCAAACATGAACATCTTTGTAATTGTATATCGCATGGCGGTGTAATAAAATATTAAAAAAAAAAAAAGAAATGCTAATTGGTATCCTGTAGACTGAAATGAAAGGAAACTGGACAATAACTGGAACCCTTGTGAAAAAATAAAGATCTCATGAAGGAAAATACATGGGAAATGATAAAAGCTGATATTAATAAAACAAGTTTGTAATTCCAAAAAAAAATTTACTTTACAATTTCATTATTTTGCATTTTTCACTGACAATATTTTAGGTTTGCCTTGAAATTCAAAGACTGAATTCATATGAAATTTTTCTTGATTTCTTCACTAAAGCAAATCCTTATCTACTTATACCTAAGTGCATGTACCTGTAAATCTACAAATATATTGTAATTGATGTTTATTGCTCTGTAATATACCTCTCAACTCTTTTTAGAATCTAAAGCTTAACATAACGCTTGATACAGTAGTATTTGTCAAACGATGATAAAGACAAGGAAGACAATTGTCAAGCATGTCTCAAGATAATTTTTGGAATATGACATTCATTTCATATAGAATATTGCAGATCACAGAGCAAGTCATGCATACAAGTGACTTTGCTTCTGCACCTGAAATGCAGACTGTGATTCTGTAGCCATAAATATATAACTAAACGAAACTCAATGTGAAAATAAAATACAATGTAATGCCTTGCAATAAAGTATTCCATAACTGTCTTTCGCCTGACCCACAACATAAATAAATAAAAATGAATTAATGAATTCTTCATTATCTCTTTGTAAAAGCAGATGGCTTTTACTTTCCATTCATTATCAAGTACAAGTTGTGAATCCTGGAGTCATATAACTACTAAAGTAATTTTAAGCATGCTAGCCTATTAATTTAGGGTGCCTTACTTTTCACAAATAATCCTTTAAAAAATTACCTGATTAGTTGTTAAAGAAAAGTTTTTTGTGTGGTAGCATTTTTGCGAATTTCCATAGAAGCTTCCACCTGAACTCTCAATCTTAATCTCCTTTTCTGTCTCCCTCCAGGGAGGCCTGCTTCTTAAAGACCTATTTCTTAGAAAGAACAATTACATTTAACAAAGGAAAAGGAATAATGCTATTACTATTATATCCCTTTGCACTGGCAACCATAAAAATCATAGTAGATAGATTTATAAATAATTATTGCTGTTTATATTATAGGAAACTCGCATTTGGAGTTGGTCTACATTTAATTCCTGTATTTATATTTGGATCTCTGATTTATCTTCTACTTGGCATTGTTAAAAGCTCTTTTTACACTAAAGACTCCAATTAGTACTGAATCTATCTGCCTTTATACTTTACATTGCTTTAGATAGGTAAAGAGATGGGTAACAGCATAGATAAGTATAAACATAATAGTATTTTATCAGATTATTTATTACATTGTATAATATATTGTTACATATTATTACATAGCATAATATATTATTACATATTATATTTTAAAGTTTATTAAAATAAGCTATACAATATAGTTTTTAATTTAAATGACTTTCAAGGTCATAACCTTATGTTGATGAAAATATATACACAGTGCAATTGTTCTCACTTTATTTCTATAATGTAATATTCTTTTGTGATAATAAAATATTAACTTATGACTCTTGTATTTAAAAAAAGCTGCTGTGATTATTTATATGTGCATTGAGCAGAAAGATTGCATCAATAGTATGTATTTCTTTTACTATTATGGATATTGTGTTGAAACATCTTGATAAATGATAAAACTTTTGAACATATGTATTTTTCTGTCAGAACTGTTTTGAAAGAGCAGTTGATGAAGTATTTTTTATAAAAATATATTTATTTGGTGTAACACAACTTTCTATCTATAATTGTAACCTCATAGTACATGAGAGGACTCCACAATTGTTATACAGAAACCCCAAGAGCTGCCATTATAAAAAACTACAAAAAAGCTATATAAGAAATCTAAGTTTAATGTGTTGCATCAACTTATACAAAAATATATATGTATAAACCTAGTGTGTATGTTTGTATATATACCTTGTATAATGAGCATCAGATATGGGGACTTACAGATTTTTTTTTCAAATTTCTGTTCTTTGTCTGGGACATATTGAGTGGTGTTCTGGGATTATTTTGGCATCTAAACTCGGGGGATCACTCCTGTGGTGTTCAGGAGACCAAATGTAATGCCAGAGCTCCAGCAGTTGTGGTTGAGTCCTTAAAGTCAAGGCCGTTGTATGTTTCCAATAGGACTTTTGAATAGCTGATAGCAATCTGATGAAAATTGGCCAAAGCAACAATGTCCAAACCTTGATATTTGCTTTAAAATTATATCATCTAAGCTGGTTTGAATATTCTAATTGGAGTGGGCTGGAGATATAGTGTAGGAAAGGTGCTTGCATTGTAAATCCCCTAGCCCTATACGGAATCACCTATACTGCGGTAGTAGCCCCTAACAAGGGAAGTAATCCCTGAGCACTGTTGCATGTAACCCTAGGGCACCTCTCCACCCCAGCCAATGCTGTACCTATAATGTTAAAGCATTCTGTTTCTCTTAGTTTATTTTGTTTGTCTAGAAGCTGAGGAAAATTCAGTGTTAAATGTTGTCAGTAGTACTTGAGTTTCAGATACATGATAGCAGTTTCCTATTTTATGATTGAAATTAAAAACTCTTGATATGAGGGAAATGTGGAATTCCTGAGGAAGCTAAAATAGATAACTAACCTCGACAGTGAATAGGGATATGATGAGACAACTTATGGCTAACACCTCAAAGAACGGATAATCTTTAGCAAGGACAGAGTAGTTACACACTGATAAAACTCCACTCCTCCACATCTCATTCCAAATCTGTCTCAACTGCCAGTTAGCTTGAAACTTCTAAGAAAAAGCCTCCAATTAGTGACCAAGAAGTTGCAGATAACAAGCTATGTGAGGCCAGTGGAAACCTGTTTGAGTGTCTCAAGGCTGGTAATATGTTGAAGAATTATTGGTTAATCCTTGCTTTGTCCCCAGGAAGTTTCCTGATTAACCAAATTTGCTGGTGAAAGGGGCACGTTTCAGCTTTTTAACTGTGACAGCAGCTGGCAGCATGCTACAAAGGCCTACACAGTAATCACCAACTTGCTCTGTGAAAGCCGAAGGAAAAGTCTTTAGATGGAGCCCTGGAGGGTTCCATGCCTCAGGACTGCTGAGATTTTGCAGTTGGAATGATTTTAGAGAAATTTACAAGGAAAACTTCATTATGAATCTCTCATACACGATGTCCCCTGAGAAGCTTATCACTGTTTGTCAACTGAAACAGAAGGCAGAATGCATTTTTATTAATGGGTTCACTTTTTTTTTCCAAAAGGATTCTTGTAAAATACCATGATTAATTGAAGATTTCTTTTTACTTCTGATTTGCCTGATTGACACAGTAACCCTTATTAATTTCCCTAGATGCCTTAAAGCAGCAATAGCAAAAGAAACACAAGATGATGCATTATTTATGGTGATATTCAATGGTCATTTTCATCCTTATCACAAGCATTAATTTAATGAGTTCATATTATCATGCTGCAAAGGTGGCATGTGGAATATTGTTAAAACTCATTAGGACTTCTATATTAAGACTATTTACTCAAGTTCATAGTCAGATACATAAAACTATTTCTATGTGTTATGTACTATGGAGGATATGTCTCTACAACATTAATGAACTAAAATTTTATAGCACAAAATAATTTTTGTCAAGAAGTTGAAAAAAACTACTCCAAACTGTGCCATATCCCGATTAGTTTAATAAATAAATGAGGGTTTTAAATGTTAATGACCTTGAGAAGATTTCTCTTCACGCATCTGTTCAGATAAAGCAACTGGTAGTTTAATCATTATTTCTTAAGGCTACTAGTCCTGCAACAAACAGAATCAGAATACTTTGGAACATTATGTCACTTATATTTTTTTAATGTGATATATCCTATTTAATGCTATTGACCTTTACGGTATGTGTTATGCATTTCCATGATATAATTTCTAGATCTCTTTCACCACTTCCATGAGCCCTTACTTTCAGTGAATGTTTTAATACATGAATATCAAAACTACTTGTGAACAAATAATCAAAATAATTTATGAAAATGGACACAGTTGAATTTTAAAGATTAAAATATTTATGAAGAATAGTTTTAGTGTTCAAGCAAGACAGATGAGGAGCGGAGAGTGGGGTATGGGGTGGGCCTTAACGCAGACCTAGATAAAAGTTTCTCGACATTTCCCTTACGACCTTAGTCAGGTTGTGCACTCAACTCTGCGCCTTCCTGACCTGCCCGGCCGAGAAAACACAGACGCTTCCAGGACATGGAACTCCAAGACCGAGGAGAGAGGCCAGGGACCACAGCCAAGGCTCAGTGATCTACATTGAATTGGAGGAGTTCTATAAAAAAGATCACACCTTCTACAAGATCATAGTCAGTGATTTTAATGCCAAGATAGGACCGAGAAGATCAGCTGAAGAACTCCACATCGGGACCCATGGCCTAGAATGGAACGAATAGGGTGAGAGACTATCTGAGTTCATCATGTCCACCAAGACCATTCATGGGAACTCACAGTTCCAGAAGGCTGAAGCAAAACGTTGGACATGGGAATCTCCTGGCGGACAGTTCCACAATGAAATTGACCACATCATCTTCAATCGATGGTTTGTCTGACATGTGTTGCTGTCGTCCCCAAATTCCAAACAGGATCAGACCACCGTCTCCTTCATGCAAAATTCTACTTCCTGCAATGGGGGAGAAAAGACTGCAAAGTTTAAGAAGAGAACTCCCAGAATGACCACCAACTGGGAACTCTTTGGCACCATTGCAGCAACATGGGAAGATACCATCATTGACGATATCGATGAGAATAAAACCGACTGGTTCAGCACCTCCATGATTGAGCTAAGAATGCCGAGAGAAAGACACACAAAGGACACTTGTCTTCAGAAACTCTTGAGCTCATTCGCCAATGTGGCAAGACGCGAGCCTCAGGAGACCAAATGCTAACATCCAAGCTTGCTAAACAGTGCAGAGAAGCAATAAAAGAAGACCTCAAAGACAGAAGATCAGAAATATTGGAAGATGCAGCAGAAGCAGGGAAAAGCATTCACACCATCCGCCTGTCCTTCGCCAACTATAAGACAAAGATGACTGCCCTCCGATGCCCTGATGGATCTATCACATCTTCCAAAAAGGCAATGGAGAAGATTATCCATGAGTTCTACTCAAATCTCTTTGTTAGCCACATCCAACTGCCCACATACCAAATTGCACAGGATGGATATGTCATTCCCAACGTTCTCCCTTCTGAAATCCGACATGCCATCTCGCGGTAAAGAAGGGAATATTTCTGATCTTCTGTCTTTGAGGTCTTTTTTTTTTTTTTCTCTGCACTGTTTAGCAAGCTTGGACGTTAGCATTTGGTCTCCTGAGGCTCGCATGAACAGCACCAGGCCCAGACAAATTAAGACCCAAAAACCTGAAGAATTTCCGTCGGTACTCATCAATACACTAGCTAGGTTCTTCACACGCTCCCTGTCCCAATGCAAGGTGCCCTCCGAATGGAAAACCAGCAGGACAGTTCTAGTGTTCAAGAAGGGAGACATTCACAATAATTAGCAACTATTGCCCCATCTACCTGTTGTCCGTCATCTACAAGCTGTTTACACTAGTCATCTTGAACAGGACTAGCAGAACACTAGATGAGTGACAACTATGTGAGCAAGCAGGCCTCCGTAAAGGATTCAGCACAATCAACTATATCCACACAATAACCAAGATCATTGAGGTTTGTAGGGAGTACAAGATGCAGATGCAGCTCTGTCTTACATTCATTGATTTACAGAAAGCCTTGATTCTGTGGAGACTGAAGCAGTCATCGAAACCCTAGCGAAATATGGTGTTCAAACCCAATACGCCAAGATCCTTCGTGAGCTGTATTACGAATTCACAACCAGGATATCACCATTCTACAAAGAAGTGATCATTAATGTGAAAAGAGGGGTTCGACTGGGTGATACCATTTCACCAAAACTCTTCAGCGCCACCCTCGAGAACATCATGCGACACTTAGAATGGGAAGGAATGGGAGTGAAGATAGATGGTCGGCAACTACACCACCTCCGCTTCGCTGATGACATAGTTCTAATAACACCAAACATTAGTCAAGTGGCACAAATGCTGGCTGACTTCGACTGAGAAAGTGGAAAGATAGGTCTGCAGCAGAATCTAAAGAAAACCATGTTTATGAAAAATGAACTAGTTCCAGAGGCCCCATTGACTCTCAATGGAACAAACATCTCTGAATGCAGCAGTTATGAGTACCTAGGTCGAGAATTCAACATGATGAACGACCTAAAACCTGAGCTGTGCAGGAGGAAGAGAGCAGCATGGAATGCCTTCAAAGGAATCGAAGAAATAGCTAAAAGGACAAAGAACCTCTGGCTCCGGGCACATCTCTTTGACTCCACTGCTCTCCCTGCATTAACATACGCCTCAGAGACCTGGGCCCTACGAAAAGCAGGATGAGAATGCTATTCGGGTCTCCCAGAGAGGCATCGAAAGAGCTATGCTTGGAATATCACGCCTCACTCAAGCGAGAGAAGGAATCCGGAGTTCTTTCCTCCGTTGCTATTCCAGAATCAGGGATGCTGTCTCGTTTGCCAAGGCATCTAAAATCAGACGGGCTGGATATGTAATGCGATTTGGAGACAACCACTGGACTATAGCCGTTACTGACTGGATCCCACAGGATGTCAAAAGATCACGTGGCCACCCACCTACAAGATGGTTAGACTTCCTTGTCAAGACCCTGAAGAAATGGTTTGAGGCTCTTCATATTCCTGAATCAACCAGATGCCATTGGGGTGCATTGACACGTGATAGGGTCCAATGGAAATGTTACTGGCGCCCGCTCGAGCAAATCGATGAGTAATGGGATCGAGTGATCAAGTGATCAAGTGATATAGTTCAAGCAAAAAACTTTAAAAATCTTGTTTCAAATTTTTTAGAATTATTAGTGATAATGAATATCTGTTGCTATGAGTTTGTTCTCTTAATAAATGCGTAATACATCTTATGTGATTTTAACAACATGCACAAACATTGAATATACTATTAATATAATATATGATTTTGAGTTCTGACGATCTTATATTATTTTGAGTTCTGGGTTCGTCAGTACTCCACCCAGAAGACCAGCCGATCACAGCCCGGCTCTCGCGGCCACTTGCAGCTGCCCCGTTCATCAATGACTGCATTTATTTGCATGAAATAAATATATCAGGTGATCTTACCAAAAGTGGAAATTACCACAAGCACTTGGGAGTCAGAGGTTTGGTTAGATAGAGAAGGGAACATGTGTGAATAAATGTCTAAAGGTCTGATACCAACATAGAACTAAGCATTAAATACAGACAAAAAATGCAAGTGATGGCTTCTAAGTGTATGTAGTGCAATCCACAATGTGTGGGAGAAGGAGGAGAGAGAGAGAGAGAGAGAGAGGAGATAAAAAAACCTGCCATTTAGGCAGGATATGGAAGGGGAGGGAATTGGGGACATGGGTGGTGGTTGAGGGGCACTGGTGGAGGGCGGGGTGCTGGAACACTGTGTGACCAAAACCCCAAGCGTGAACAACATTGTAATTGTATATCTCACGATGGTATAATAAAATGTTAAAAAAAATAAATGCTGGATTTAGAGATGACTACAAGTGTATGCTACCCGCATGGCAGAGCCTGGCAAGCTACCTGTGTTGTATTTGATATGCCAAATACCAGTAACAATTATAGACCTCATTCCCATGACCTGATGGAATGGTTTGAGGCTCTTTATCTTCCAGGAGCAAGCAGGTGCCCTTGGGCTGTACTTGCATGAGACAGGACATATGGAGATGTTACTGGTGCCCGCTCGAGCAAATTGATGATGAACTGGAAGACAGTGATACAGTGACAGTGATTATTTTGATGCCATACTTAGTGGTGCTCACCGGGTACTCTAGATTCAGTGTTCAGGGGGTTGCTTCAGCTATGCTTAGGGTATCATTTGGTGACAGGAATCAGACCGGTCCTCTGCTTACAAAGCATTTATTGGAATAATTGGGCTTTCTCTGGACCCTGGTTCTTATATTTTCAGGAAACTGCAAATATGTTCTATAATCCTTTAGCTCTATTCTTCTTTCATATAACTCACAAAAGTGCCTATTTAAAATACATATTAAAACGTACAAGAGTTTTTATAGCATCTTAATAGAATTTTCCCATGAAATAATTTCTTCCAGATATGACATTTTTATAACATGACATTGTTTATAAAATTTTAGTTTACTCTAAACTAAAATATTGTTAGTTTGACAACTAACAATATTATTAGTTTTAACAACTGATAAAATGTTGTTAGACTGTTGCACAATATACTCAATGAAAAGTGTCATCATTAGTTGAAAGGTAACAGGCAAAACCTGCTCCATTATGAATAAATGGTTTTAAGTTTCCTTGAATAGTCCAGATAAGAGAAACCCCTGTCAATCAGTAAGAAAGAACAAGTCAGGAGGGATATTAGGTTCAGAGGTCTGGAACTATAATCTGCTCTGAAAAATCCACTCAGACCCCAAAGCTCAAAGGCAGAGAAAAAGTGCATGACTTTTTTGCTACCTCAACCGTATGCTTTAGTTTACTCTTTGAGAGCTCAGTGAAATCAAACAGGACCCCAGCTTTACAAGCGTGCCCATCGCACTAGACTTCATAAGCCATAAAGACCATAAGCATGTTTTCTTCCCTAGCTATTTCCCTGACCCTGAATAGGATCCTTCCTTATGTGTAACAGAGGCTCATGATCTTGCTGAAATTCTGTGTTGAATGTTCTCTAAGTGCAGGACACTGCTAACATTCTCTCATGCGCGTGTGTGTGTGTGTGTGTGTGTGTGTGTGTGTGTGTGTGTGTGTTTCCCACCGCCTGGCTCTAGGCTTCGGGGTTCCTGGAGTGCCAAAAGATCAGATCAGAGTCTGCCACATTCAAGGGAGGCACCCAAATCCCATCTACTGGCAATCCAGTCTCAGCTCTTAAGGGAAAACGAAATGAGGCCATTCTACGCCCTTTACTTTCTTAATGCTGTACTGCTGTGCTTTCATATTCTTTTGAAATTGAAATAGGAAAATTTTATCAAACTTTTTTTTTTCTTTTTTGGGTCACACCCGGCGATGCGCAGAGGTTTCTCCTGGCTCTGCACTCAGGAATTACTCCTGGCGGTTCTCGGGGGACCATATGGGATGTCGGGATCGAACCCGGGCGGCACAGTCTGGCGCGTGCAAGGCAAACGCCCTACCCGCTGGACTATTGCTCCGGCCCCAATTTTATCAAACTTTTAAAGGAAAATTTAAACCTATTTTTCTGAGACTTTTACTAAAAATAGAGGAAATAATTACTTGGAAAAACGTTTTATAATGTTTTTATATTACTTAACATAATTTTTTTCAATATTACTCATACAGAAAGTAGAAAAGAACTCCACAGACAAAAAAAGAAAGAAACTAAAGATTAAAACTTCTGATAAGGATAGATAAAATAAAATATTATAAAATCAATAAAATATTATAAGTCAATAAAATGTTATAAGTCAATAAAATATTATAAAATCAAAATTAATAATTCCTCTAAAGAAGCATACATTAAAAAACAATTGATTCTTACTTTAGTCACAGAAAAACGGTTTAAAACATATAAATAAATTAACATACAATCATATATATAAGAAAATACAAAAAAGCATATAAAATCATTGCACTTGGTAAGTCTTAAGTCAATGATTTCATATATATACAATAGATATAACCTATCTATAATAAATATTTCTAATAAAAGGATATTCTAATATATTCTATTAGAATTTTATATTTTATATAATTTTATATTTTATATAATTTTATATTTTATATAATTTTATATTTTATATTGTAATAAAATAAGGATAAAGATATTTAGTTTAATAAATACCACTTACTTTAAATATATAAGGAATACATTCAGTGACAAATCCTGTCATTTCTAATTCTTAAATGCTATGGGCATAACTATATGCTTATCCAAAGAGAGTAGATAATAACAAAAAATAAAAGAGCTACTTATTTGAAAATAAATAAAACATCATTTTTAGATGTAAAATAGAATGGCAACTCTAAGTTCTCAATTTAAATCTGCTAAAAGAATTATAACAGCAAAATATGAAGTTATATCTATAACACAAAAATATGTTGTAATTCCATATAAAAACAGTGAACAACAGGAATAAATTAAGAAAGCAATACTACTTATTATAGTGCCCAAAAAAGTGCCCATTCTCCCAAAAAGGATATACATTGTTAATGTAATCCTAATAAATTCCAAAGACTTTTTAAAGGAACCAGAAAAAATAGTACCATGTACAGAATTATAAAGTACTTTGAATAGTTAGGAAATTATCAAAGGAGAGAAAGAAAAAGAAAAGAACCAAGTTATCTGACTTAAAATGTAATACAAAACAAAAGTAATAAAAGATAGTATTACTGTTATGACTTGATATAAACTTATATAACACAGTAATCACACGGCAACCAAACTCATTGAAGTTTGTAGAGAGTTTAAGATGTAGAGAGTTTAAGATGTCTCACGCTCATTGATTTACAGAAAGCCTTTGATTCTGTGGAGACTGAAGCGGTCATCGAAGCCCTAGCCAAACAGGGTGTTCAAACCCAATACATCAAGATCCTTCATGAGCTGTATTACGGATTCACCACCAGGATCTCACCATTCTACAAAGAAGTGATCATCAATGTCAAAAGAGGGGTGCGACAGGGTGATACCATTTCACCAAAATTCTTCAGCGCCACCCTCGAGAACATCATGCAACAATTAGAATAGGAAGGAATGGGAGTGAAGATAGACGGTCGGCAACTATACCACCTCTGCTTCACTGATGACATCGTCCTAATAACACCAAACATTAGCCAAGCGGCACAAATGCTGGCTGACTTTGACCGAGAATGTGAAAGATAGGTCTACAGCTGAATATGAACAAAACTATGTTCATGAGAAATGAAATAGTTCCTGAGGCCCCATTCACTCTCAATGGGACAAACATCTCTGAATGCAGCAGTTATGTGTACCTAGGTCGAGAAGTCAACATGATGAACAACCTACAACCTGAGCTGCACAGGAAAAGATAGCGGCATGGAATGCCTTCAAAAGCATAGAAGACATAGCTAAAAGGACAAAGAACCTCTAGGTCTGGGCACAATTCTTCAACTCCACCGTTCTACCTGCATTAACATAAGCCTCAGAGACCTCGGCCCTACCAAAGCAGGATGAGAATGCTATTCGGGTCTCCCAAAGAGGAATCGAAAGAGCTATGCTTGGAATATCACACCTCACTCAAGTGAAAGAAGGAACCCGGAGTTCTGATCTCCGTTGCTGTTCCAGAGTCAGGGACGCTGTCTCGTTTGCCAAGGCATCGAAAATCTGATGGGCTGGACATGTAATGCGATTTGGAGACAACCGCTGGACTAGAGCTGTTACTGACTCTATCCCACGGGATGTCAAAAGATCACTTGGCCGCCCACCTACAAGAGGGTCAGACTTCTTCATTAAGACCCTGAACAAACGGTTTGAGTCTCTTTGTATTCCTGAAGCAACCAGATGCCATTGGACTACACTGGCATGTGATAGGGTCAAATGAAAATGTTACTGGCGCCCGCTTGAGCAAATCGATGAATAACAGGATGTCAAATTATCAAGTGATTAAGTGATATCAAGTTATATAAGAAAGTCTTATATCTTAACAAAATTACCCATTTTTTAAATAGGCAGAAGATTTGAATAAAATAAGAGAATATTTCTCCTAACAGGACATGCAGATGGCCCATATCATATGGAAAAATTATTCATTATCACGTAAATTAAAACTAATGCCACAGTAAGATATTTACTACCTGACTCTTATTTTTCTTAAATATTTTATTATACCACCGTGAGATATACAATTACAAGATGTTTATAAGATGTTCATACTTGGTTTTCTGCCATACAGTGTTCCAGCACAAAACCCTCCACCAGTGCTCATTTCCCATCACCAATATTCCCAATTCCATCCCCCTCCCCTAGCCTGCCTCTTTGGTAGGTTCTTTTTTCTTTCTCTTTCTCTCTCTCTCTTCTCTTTTCCTTCCCTTCCACATTGTGGATTATAATACATATATTAAGAGGTTGTCATGTGTATCTTTTTGCCTGTATTTAATGCTCAGTTCTAAGTTGTTATTAGCAGTTTTGACAACTGTTAGCACACTGTTTCATTCTCTGTCTTACCTAATCTCTGACTCCCACAAGTTTGTGATAATTTCCACCTTTGACAAGACCTCCTGATCCATGTTTTGCCTGACCTTGGATATTGGTACACACACACATATATGTGTGTATATATATATATATATATATATATATATATATATATACGTATATACGTGTATATATATATGTCATGCAAATAAATGCAGTCATTCTATATCTGTCTCTCTCCTTCTGGCTAATTTCACTCAACATGATCCTCTCCATGCCCAACCATTTATAGGCTAATTTTATAACTTCATTTTTTTCTGACAGCTGAATAGTATTCCATTGTGTAGATGTACCAGAGTTTCTTTATCCAGTCATCTATTCTCGGGCACTCTGGTTGTCTCCAGATTCTGCCTATTGTGAATAGTGCTGCTATAACATAAATGTGGGGATTGTGTTTCTGCTGCATATTTAATATTCTGCTGCATATTTTTCCCAGGAGGTGGCCTACATCAAAGGCGTCAATGTAAACTGATCAACGGAGGGTTACCCCCAAATCCTTATGTGGTTTTCCATGATACCTGAGCACATCCTTAAATACAGATATAATTGTGTGAAACACAGTAGTTTCACATTATTTATCCAAAGACCATGGTAACATTAACATAAAATTACATCCCTTTTATGCCTATAGTCATAATATTTGTAATAATTAAAATGAAGAAATAACCTAAATGTTCTCAGATAAATGTTTGGAAGAAAATACCATATACGATAAAACTATACAATTCATGAAAGATGATTTTACAATTTGTCACAAAGTGTATTTATTTTGTTCCATGTTAGGGAATCACATGGTGAAGACCAGCATCAGGATCTAGGGTTGTGCTCATGATGTCATGCTTCCCTAATATAATGTTTTACAGCAACTGGACTATTCTGGGGCCCCTCAAGTTGGAAATTTTCTTAAAGAATTTATGTGAAATGAACAATGTAGAAGCAAAAGTTGCATCTGGTAATTTTCTTATAAAAGCAATTAGGATATAAGGTCGATGAAAAGCTAAAATAATATGAAATTAAAATTTGTGTATACTTAACAACAGAACAAGAATTACCTAAGGCATTTAGAGAAGGAAATACGGTTTTGAGATGTAAATATAAGATTATAGAGGGACAAGATTTACAGTAGCCAAAAAATATTTGTTTTTCAAACATAATTATTTTATCAACAATAGTGACTATAGATTCTTCTATATCTTTGTACTTAAAATTATAGAAATATATGGATATGTAGAGAGAGATACATTTATAGCTATAAATTAGTACAGACATATGAAATATATAGAAATCATACAGCTATTATTAACTGGACCTTTATCATGGAAGGGTGGTGACGTAATTCTATGTCTTTGAAACAGTTATGAAAAAAAAGTTTCACAAACTATATCGACTTTGATTTTGTTGAAAGTCAATGAACAAACAAACAAAAGAGAATATATGGGTTCTGAACATTGCAAGGCCTAAATTCAATGTAATATGTTTTGATCTTGCGCCATCTAATCTATTCCTTCATGTTAATGTACAAAAATTTCTTTGTAACAACAATTTAATTTCTAAAATTTTTAGTCTTTTTATATATAAAGTAACAAATATTGCTATACTTCTTACATTTAATTCATTTTATTTCTGCCACTGTATCAATGCCTTCCTGTTGACCATCTATTAGCTCGAGCGTGCACCAGTAACATCTCCATATGTCTTGTGGCATTTTAGTGTAACCAAGGGCATCTGCACACTCCAGGAACATAAAGAGCCTCAAACCATTCCATCAATTCATGGGAATGCGGTCTATAATTGTTACTGGTATTTGGCATATCAAATACGACACAAGTAGTTTCCAGGCTCTGCAGTGTGGGAGGAATACTCTTGTAGTCACCTCTAATCTTGAGCATTTATTGATGAACTGCACGGCCGCTTTGCCACTGTGTAAGCTGGGCTTGTGATCAGCTCTTCTGCTGGGTGGAGCTCTGATGAGTGGGGAGTCAGGATGTGAAAAATTATTAATAAAATAATTTGAGGTGGCTTTAACTTTGTAATTAAATTACAATTAAAATTATAAATACCCATTATGTTATAAATGGATGATCACTGTCACTGTCACTGTCTTCCCGTTCATCATCGATTTGCTCGAGCGGGCACCAGTAACATCTCTATATGTCCTGTCTCATGCAAGTACAGCCCAAAGGCACCTGCTTGCTCTAGGAACATAAAGAGCCTCAAACCATTCCATCAGGTCATGGGAATGAGGTCTATAACTGTTACTGGTATTTGGCATATCAAATATGACATGGGTAGCTTGCCGGGCTCTGCCGTGTGGGTAGCACACTCCAATAATCATCTCTAAATCCAGAATTTATTGATAAATCACACGGCCGCAAGCGGCCGCAGTGAGCCGGGCTGTAACACGTTGGTCTGCTGGGTGGATTTCTGATGAAGGGGAAGTCTGGATGTGGAAAATAGAGGCCCTCATGGAGTGGGGGAGGTCGTCTGGCTTGTTGCAAGGCTCTGCTTGGGTGGTGGCCAGGGCTAGAACCCATCATCCCTCCCGGGCGCCTCGTGAATAACTGGGCACAGGGAGAGCCAGTAGCAGCTCTGCACTATGTGAGTCTCTGGATCAGCATACCTGAGCCGATTTAAGAAAGACTGCTGCAGGGTGGATCTCGATGAGCCGGGCTGTGATAGGCTGGTCTGCTGTGTGGAGTTCTGATGAGGGGGAAGTCCAGATGTGGAAAACAGAGGTCCTCATGGATTGGGGGGTTGTCTGGCTTTTTGCAAGACTCTGCTGGGGTGGTGGGCCCGGGCTAGAACCCGCCATCCCTCCCGGCGCCTTGTGTGTGGCTGGGCACAGGGAGAGCCAGTAGCAGCTCTGCCCCATGTCTGTGAGTCATGGATGATAGAAAAGAAAAAAAAAATAAGCATGCAATCCAAAAGAAGGCAATATGAGCACCCCAATTTAATAGTACACAATATCTTATAAATATAACAATCCATGACCCTGAAATAGCGCTCAATATGAGCTTTAAAGAAGTCAAGCAAGAAAAAGCTGATAAAATCTCAGGGCCGAATTGGGCTACCAAAATGAAGAAGAACTAAAATGACTGTACTTTTAACGCACGTAAGCTGGCATCTGAAGCATCCATCAAGGAACGGATGGTGCAAGCACAAAAGATCAAGTATTACTTCATTGGATGACTGAGACAAGAAGGCTGCAATTATATCATGCCATTTTTGACAATGGAGAAGAATTGTTCCTTGGAACATATGAAAAGAGAGGCATCAGTGATGTTGGTGTACTTTTAACACAAACCTAGCCATGAGCACTGATTCATTCGAATGCCCAACCACCCAAACCGGATGCTTACATTTGAATAGATGTGGCTCATTGACAGCAGTTCCATCTTTGTTGTCTGTGCACCACATCCAACTATGATGAAGAAGAAAGTGGAAAATTCTATATGGAGCTGGAGAAGTTCTATAAAGGAGACCACACCTTCTACAAGATCATATTTGGTGATTTTAATGCTAACATAGGACCAAGAAGATTGCTCAAAGAGTTCCACATCGGGATCCATGGCCTAGAATGGAACGAACAGAGTGAAAGACTTGAGTTTATCATGTCTAACCAAGACCACTCATGGTAACTCAAAGTTCCAGAATGCCGAACCTAAACATTGGGCATAGGAATCTCTGGGTGGACAGTTACACAATGAAATTGACTACATCATATTCAATCGATGGTTTTGCCTGACCGATGCCATTGCTTTCCCAAAATTCTAAACGGAATCAGATCACCATCTCCTTTATGCAAAATTCTACTTCACAGAGTGGGGGGAGAAAAGTCTGCAACGTTTAAGAAAAGAACTCCCAGAACGACCACAAACTGGGAGCTCTTTGGCCCCATTGCAGCAACATGGGAAGATTCCTTCACTAAAAACATATATGAGGAATATGATTGCACCTCCATGGATGTGCGAGGAATGCTGAGAGTAAGAAAGTTGCAAACAAATGCCTGTCTTTGGAAACTCTCAAACACATTCCTCCAAGTGGCTTGGTGTGAGCCTCAGGCTAATGGTGTGAGCCTCAGGCTAATTAGCACAAGCTAATGCCCAAGCTTGCAAAGGAGTACAGAGTAGTGATAAAGAAAGACCTCAAAGATAGAAAAGCAGCAGTACTGGTCGATTCAGTAGAAGTTGGGAAAAGTATTTGCAACTCCTGCCTGTTCTTCACCAACTGCCCTCCAATGTCCTTATGGATCTATCACACCTTTCAGAAGGGCAATGGAAATTACGGACGACTTCTACTTGGATCTCTTGGATAGCCAAGTCCACCTGCCCAAATGCCAAATTCTAAAGGATTTATATGTCATTCCCAATTTTTCTCCCTTCTGAAATCCGACATGCCATTTCATCGATAAAAAAGCGTACAGCACCCGGTTCAGACAAGGTTAGACCCAAACACCTGATGTCTGTCTCCAGTACTCTTTAATACACTCAATCTGCTCTTCACATGCTACCTATCTGAATGCAAAGTTCTGTATCAATGGAAAACTGCCACGCCGACGATGGCGTCACCCAGCGTAGCAACATGCTATGAGGGGATTTGAGCAGGTCTCATATCCCTGGGAATGGGAGGTTTGTGGCCCACGGATCTATGCCTCCGGCTACCCCCTGTTATTGTTGGTGTTTTTGGCATGCAGTCCCTCTGCTTCCCAGCTTGAAGTTTTTTCAAATCCTCTGCCTATTTGTTATGATTTTAGAGGTTAATATTGGTAGTATAATTTTTAGTATATTAAGAATTAATTTATATAGTTTTAATAATTATTAGTATAGAAGCTTATTAATAAAGCCAAATATTTAACAGAAATCAGTAAAGCAGCCACATGCTATGATTAAAACAATAGATTAGTACACATTATAGTTTTACAGTATAAAGTTTAATAGTTACAAATCCAATTATTTGCAGGAGGCATTGTGACATTTTAACCCCCTACATAAAGATAAGGGAAAGCACGTACGTTCATGGTTACCAGCTACACAATATACAAAACCTTGAATAGGATGTATGATTGTCTAATAAAGTCATAGTGACCTCTGGACTTGAAGCCTGTGGTTCTTGGGGCAAAACATAATACATAGAAACCTTGTTTAAACTTAAGTAGTTGTGGTATCATATAATTCATTTTTGTTTCATTATGTCATGTATTCATTTTTTGTTTCATTGTGTATGCCCTGCCAAGCATGTATTCACTTTCTGTTTCATCGTGTATAAACCCTATGAAGCCCTCAGTAAAATTGCAGCAGCATTCAACCTCTCTTGCGTTGGTGTCTGTCTGTCAATTGCCGACTCTCTGCTTTCCTGAATAACTTCACCCCGTCTCACAGCCTGGTGGTCCCGACTGAGCCAGTCTGCGGCAGAAAACCAGCTGAACTGTTCTGTTGTACAAGTATAGCAACATCCACAACAATGGCAACTATTGGCCTATCTACCTGTTCTCAGTCATCTACACGTTATTCCCCGAGTCATACTGAAATGAATCAGCAGAACACTAGATGAAGGACAACCATGAGAGCAGGCTGGGTTCTGAAAAGAGTTCAGCACAATCGACCATATCCACATGGTAACCAATTTCATTGAGGTTTGTAGGGAGTTCAAGATGCTACACTGTCTAACGTTCATTGATTTAAAGCAGTCTTTGATTCTGTCAAGACTGAAGCATTCATCGAAGCCCTATCTAAACAGGGCATTCAAACTCAGTACATGGAGATCCTCTGTGAGCTGTATTTTGGATTCACTACTAGGATCTCACCATTCTATAAGGAAGTGATCATCAATGTAAAGAGAGGCATTCGGGAGGGAAATACCATTTCACCAAATCTCTTCAATGCCACCTTAGAGAACGTCATGCGACAACTGGAATGGGAAGGAATGGGAGTGAAGATGGGGTCAGCAACTACATCACCCAGCTTCACTGATGGCATCATTCTAATAACACCAAATATCAGCCAAGCAGCACAAATGCTGGCCAACTTTGACCTTGTGTGTGGAAAGGTCAGACCGAAGCTGAATTTCAAGAAGATAATGTTCATGAGAAACGAACTAGTTCCTGACATTCCATTTGCTCTCAATGGAATGAAAATCTCCAAATGAAGCAGTTATGCGTACCTAGGTCAAGAACTCAACATGATGAGAGACCTAGCACCTGAATATGCAGGAGTAAAAGAGCATCATAGAAAGCCTTCAAGAGCATCAAAGAAGTGATAGAGAAGAGGAAAAAACTTTGGATCTGGGTACTTTTGGACTCCACCGCTCTTCCTGCAGTAACATACACCTCAGAGACCTGGGTTCTACGAAAACAGGATGAGAAGGCTATTAGGGTAGCCCAAAGAGGAAACGAAAGAGTCATGCTTGGAGAATCATGTTTCACTCAAATGAGAGAAGGAATCCGGAGTTCCAACCTCCATCAATGATCAAGAATCAGGGACGTTGTCTTGTTTGTCTTTGCCAAGATGATGAAAATCAGATGGGCCGGACACATAATGAAATTTCGGGAAGACCACTGGAATAGACTTATTACCAATTGACTTCCTTTGGACGTCAAAACAACACATGGCTTCCCACCTGTGAGATGGTCTGACTTCTTTATCAAAAAATGAGAATGAATGCTTGAGGTTCTTCATGTTCCTGGAGGGAGCAGATGCCATTGGACTACACTTGCACAAGACAGGGACGAATGGAGACATTATTGGTGCCTGCTGGAGAAAATCTATGAACAACTGGAAGATAAGTGATACGTGAGAATAATCCAGAGAGTTGTAATAATTGTCAGATGGTACACGTACTACTTCAGAATGAGTAACAGAGAGTAAAATACTTAATGTGAAAGGACATTGAAATGATCAAGCACTATTATAGTATCATGTAATGTTTTTCTTGAATAGTCTTTCCATAAGTTATGTGTATGTATATAAAGCAAAAAAAAATTAAAAACTAATATATATATATATAATTTTTAATTTAGATTTTTTATTTTGTTTTGCTTTGGGGGCACACCAGGCAATGCTCAGTGTTTACTCCTGGTTTTGCACTCAGGAATTCCTGCTAGTGGTACTCGGGGATCAAATGCCCTACCCACTGGACTATCTCTCTAGCTCGTATAAGTTATATTTTCTCACTTCATATTACCAGTAGTTACCTATAGCTTTATTTTTCTTACTGTGTGATCAGTTTAAGGAGATTGAGTCTCTTGAGAAAATTGGATTATGTTTCTTTTACTCCCAGTATATTTTTTCTAGAATAAGTTGTTCTCTCCTGAGATAATTCTCATGTTAAGATGTAGTAAAAAAAAACTAAGAAATAGCTATAAATATGTTTAAAATGGGGAGTTTGGAAGGGTCTTGGAGTATTTAAGGTATTAGAGATGTAATTTATGGTTTAGAGAGCCTTGTCTTCTTAGAATTGACATATCCCTCTGATTTCATAATATATTCAATTTTTGATTTAATTTTGTAAGCTACTTAGTACATGAAGCTCACACTTTTATGCAGGAACACACTCCCATTACCAAAATAAGATCTTTTATATGGTCTTCCCTTTTGGAACTAACTATGAATATTTTGACTCAGAAAATTATCAACAGTATGAGAACAAAAAACAAAATAACAATGAAAAGAGACACATTTCCCAAGTCAGTTTTATATAGAAAATATTGAAGACTTTTACCTCAATTATCTAATTGAAAGGAAATGGAAGAAATTCTGTCATCAAGGTTCCCATAAAAAAAATGAGTTTTTCATGTCTACAAATCATGGTGTAGGAAAAATAGTCAAACAGCTTTAAGATAATTTCTTCCATTATAAAGCAATAAATCTTAAAACTATTTGACTGCCAAAATGATTGTCATACAAAGAAATCAAAAAAGAAAGCTTTATAAAGATAAATAAAAAGTCAAGTTCTGATATGTATAGAGAATGACATTCAAGAAGCAAAATGCCTTTCTTTTCCTTATAAATCTTGACTTTCCAAACTATGGAATTTTTCTTAAATATTCCCTGGTGGGAAAAATCTGTCTCTATAGATATATTATAAACCAGTTTGTTAAAATATTTATCAAAACATTTATGAAAGTAAGCCTGGAAAAATAAACATGAAATAAAGAATAATCCACCATATTGTAACAAATAAAATCTAAATATACTTATATGCATCAATTTGTTAAAAGGAGAAAAATCTGTCCTATTTGAAGCAATTATTGGGAAAATAATTTTAGAAAAGCTTTATTAAAATCAACTGACGTGGGGCCAGAGCGATAGCCCGGCTGGTAGGCATTTGCTTTGCATGCGGCAGGCCCATACTAGCCCGGGTTAGATCCCCGGCATCCCATATGGTCCCCGAGCACCTCCAGGAGTAACTCCTGAGTGCAGAGCCAGGAGTAACCCCTGAGCATTGCCGGGTGTGGCCCAAAAAAAAAAAAAAAATCAACTGACGTTAAAATTGTAGATGCATTGTTATATAAACCTTAATAATAAAGTTCTTGTAATATCTCCAAACCCTTTACTTGCTTTTTTTTAGACAAACCTGTCCAGAGACAATTGTGTCAAATACATTTAACTGTTTTCATTATGTATTAACATTGTTTTTGCATATTTTGGAGGATATTGTAAACCTTGGAAAGAAAAAATAAAGGTTGGAGAGACTGATTAATGAGGCCAAGTATATTTTAGGTTCAGCTTCCTATGGGAAAACATCCTAAACTCCTCACCAAATTCTTTATTTTATATGAGAATTAATTTATTGCTGTAATAGATATAATTCTTTCAGTCAGTATTGCAGTCAGTATAGACATCTGAAGGAAAAATTATAAAATAATCATGCTTCTCCCATTTCCTTTGACTTCACATGCTGCTTGTAAAGTGCTGTGAGGGCAGTAGTCACTGATGTCTTTGAAGGTTAGCCTTGTTTACATGGAGTAGCCTTGAAAAACATTGGAATGTATACTAAATGTTGCATCATTAATAGACAATACTATAGTAACTACATTAGGGAAAAACATACAAATATCTAGTCTCGGCACTACCTCCATTCAGTGATCATGTTATGTATTACTTGAACTGGAACACTTTAGTGGTGATAGTGGTTAAAACCAGGAGGCTTGAATCAGCATTATCTCAGACCAAATGGAATACATATTCACCTTGTTCTATGAACACTTTTGGACCATTTTCTATCTTGCCCCTACATCACCTTCTCTCTCTCATTATCATAACTCTTAAGTTCTACTTTTATTTTTATGGTTTATCTTTATATCCAGTTGCTGATATTTCACTTTTATTTGCATTATACTAGTAGAATTCAAAATACATTTATTTTCTAGCATGTTCAGATAAAGTTAATTTATGATCTGCTGTTATACTGCATGACGAGCACAATGATCTTCCTCAGAGTAATTACTATCCAAGATTACCAATTGCAGAAAAGGGGTCATAAGAAGCTTTATAACAGTACCATATAAGATATGGACCTTTTGATCCTTTTATCTCTGAAGTACATAATGTACTTTTTTGCATTAAGGACTGAAATTGCAGCCCATTAAAATTAAGCATTTAAAATAATCATTTGTAGTCATTTGTACAGGATAACAGTACCCAGATGCATTTCAAGACTATTTGATTTATGAATTTTGTCATACAGTACTGTATGCAGAAGGTGGATATATTTAGTGATCAAACTATAACCAAGCTAACAATAAATGTATTTCTTGAAATCCAACATGGCTATATTATCTTTATATTACTAAATATTTATTCTTAGATGGTTAACTCAGGCTTCACATAATTTTGCCTTTTTGCTTTCTGTATTTTAGGTGATTATGCTTTTTATTCATCTATTTCATTTTGATTTTTAATTTTACTTTATTGAAATAACTGACGTTTAACAAGGGTAAACTTAAGTGAGCAGTCCAGTTATTTTATGTAACATATATTGTGACATGGTTGTTAAAAGAGTTGTACTAATACTTTGATCACTACACAGTGTTATCTTTTGGGGGAGCGAAAACTGTATTTTTTAAATTTGTAATACAGTAGAAATAATGTACTTATTCTATTGAACATTACCACCCCATTCTTCATGACTATTTATCTAATATGTTTGCCTTTAAAATGTAATCTATATTCTCAATCACTTGTATCATTTGTATCACTTGTCTTCCCATTGTTCATTGATTTGTTTGAGCAGGCACCAGTGACATCTCCATACATCCTGCGTGCTAGTGTAGCCCAAGAGCATCTGCTCGCTTCAGAAACACAAAAAGCTTCAAACCATTTGTTGAGGTCATGGGAAAGAGGTCTATAATTGTTACTGGTTTTGGCATATCAAATATAAGACGGGTAGCTTGCCAGGCTCTGCTGTGTGGGTGGTAAACTCTCAATAATAGGCTCTCATCTTGTGCATTTACTGATGAACCGCAATGGGGAGAGATTGGCTTTTCTCTTGGATAGAGCTCTGAGAAATTGTGGAGTCTGGATGTTGAAAATGGCAGCCCCTCATGGTGTGGGGGTTCCTATGACTTCTTGCGAGGCTCTATTTGGATGGTGGGCCAGGGCTAGAGCACAACATCCCTACTGGGCATCTCGTGATCAGTTGAGTACAGGGAGAGCAGGTAGCAGCTCTTCCCCATGTGTCTGAGTCTCTGGATCAGGCATACGTGGGCTTGAAATAGTCTTTGCTGTAGGGTGGGACTCTGATGAGCAGGGCTTGACATTGGCTTTTCTCTTGGGAGGAGCTCTGACGAGCTGTGGAGTCTGGATGTTGAAAATGGCAGCCCTCATGGTGTGATGGCTCCTCTGGCTTCTTCTGAGGCTCTTTAGGGATGGTGGACCTCAGACACACAGAGCAGAACTGCTACCAGCTTTCCCTGTACTCAGCTGATCATGAGGTGATCGGGAGGGATGACAAGTTCTAGCCTTGGCCCACCATCCCATCCCAATATATTCCAATAAGGTGTAAAAATAATCTATATATTGGGCAGTAGCATTTTTATTGTGTAACGATGTCTTTATAGTCAGGGAGATGGATATGTAGTTGATTAAAAATAAATAAACAAAACTGAGTTCATGGATATCTTAATAAATATAAAATATTATTCCTTTATTTCTATAGCATAGACAAAAATTAAGGTGTTTGATACCCAGAATCCATTTTAATACAACAAATACATTTTACTGATAAAAATGACTTATTCCTCCATAAATCTTACTAGTCAAAGTCTTTCTTAGAGCTTAAGTTAGGGAGCATGGTATTTTTGATTTTCAATTATACTGTAAAGTTGTATTAATCAAAACCGTATTGAATAAAGACATGCTTTTATATCAATGGAGTAAAATTGAGAACCAGAACTCAGCTAACTGGGCAGTTAGTTAATTTGTAATAGTGGAGCTAGTTTATTGCATGAAATGTAGCAAACAAAGGCCGCTTTAGCAAATATTATTAGGAAAAGTGGACCACATAGAGAAAGAAAGGAAGGAAGTAAAGCAAGAATAAAAGAAAGAGGAAGGAAGGGAGGGAAGAAGGAAGGAAAGAAGGAGACCCCTATCTCACATTACACACAATAGTTAATCAAAATTGGAATAAAAACTGTAACCTGAATCAGGCAAAACTTAAACAGAACTCTAAAAAATTTCTTTGGTATAAGCAAAAGGGTATCAAGTAAAATATGTTCTATGGCAGAAAATGTTTAATATATCTTCAAACATTTGTCACATATTTTAGAATATACATCACAAAAATGAATTCTACTGTGATCTATCAGCTTTAGTATTATATCATTATGAATTCATTTCTTCAAGAAATGTATACCACTAAATGTTAACTAAATGCAAGATTTTTACATAAAAGAAATATGGAGTATCTGCTTATGAAAATTCATCTTTTTTGTTAAAATCTGTTAATCACATGCAAAATTAATTGTGCATCACATAAATATAATATCCATTTATATAAAAATGTGTATCACTATCACTATCTTCCAGTTCATCATCAATTTGCTTGAGCGGGCTCCAGTAACATCTTCATATGTCCTGCCTCATGCTAGTAGAGCCAAAGGGCATCTGCTCAACCAGGAACATAAAGAGCCTCAAACCATTATATTAGGTCATGGGAATGACCTAACATATTTGTTACTGGTATTTGGCATATCAAATATGACAAGGGCAGCTTGCCAGGCTTGCCATGTGGGTGGCATACTCTTGTAGATACCTCTAAATACAGCATTTACTGATGAACATCGAAGCTGCAAGCGGCCCCATGAGCTGGGCTGTGATAGGCCCGTCTGCTGGGTGGTTCTGACGAGAGGTAGGTCCAGATGTGGAAAATGGTGTCTCCCATGGAGTGGGGGGGTTGTCTGGCTTGTTGCGAGGCTCTGCTGGGGTGGCAGGCCAGGGCTAGAACCCACCATCCTTCCCAGGCACATCGTGAGCGGCTGGGCACAGGGAGAGCTGGTAGCAGCTCTGTCCCATGTCCGTGAGTTTCTAGATCAGCATACCTGGGCCGGATTGAAAACAAAAACTGCTGCAGGGTGGGTGTTGATGATCCGGGCTGTGATAATTTGTGAGAGGAAACTAAATTGATCAAGTGATTTAACTGAGAAAAAAAAGTGTGTTTATTTACTGAAAATTATTCCAAGGTTAGCAATATGATAATGAACATTTATTATCATATGACATCAATTTTGCAATTTTTATTACTATGGCTTAAGTCTCATGTTTCTAAAAGTGCTACTGCTTATTATTTTGATGTACACAGTTGCCTCAGCTCACCACAAACCTAAGTGTCTAAGACTCTTCATCAAAGTCCTTATGTGATTCTTCTCCATGTCAGGATTTTTCCCCTACATATTCCCATACCCTCACTTGATATTTTAGATCTTTATTCCAGGACCAAAGATTTGCTATATATAAAACACACACAAATTTAAGCAACACAGCACTAATAACTTTGAGGAAAAAACTGGTCAGAGAGACAGTACAGCTAGTAAGAGACTTGCCATGCTTGTGACTGACCCAAAATATATCACTGTCATACATATGGTCCATTGAAAACCACTTGATCACTTCTCGTGAATCCCGTTATTCATCGATTTGCTCGGGCGGCGCCAGTAACATTTCCATTGGACCCTATCACGTGCCAATGTAGCCCAATGGCATCTGGTTGATTCAGGAATATGAAGAGCCTCAAATCGTTCCTTCAGGGTCTTTACAAGGAAGTCTGATCATCTTGTAGGTGGGCGGCCACGTGATCTTTTGACATCCCGTGGGATCCAGTTGGTAATGGCTCTAGTCCAGCGGTTGTCTCCAAATTGCATTACATGTCCAACCCATCTGATTTTCGATGCCTTGGCAAACGAGACAGCATCCCTGATTCTTGAATAGCGACGGATGTCAGAACTCCGATTCCTTCTCTCACTTGAGTGAGGCGTGATATTCCAAGCATAGCTCTTTTGATTCCTCTCTGGGAGACCCGAATAGCATTCTCATCCTGCTTCCTAGGGCCCAGGTCTCTGAGGCGTATCTTAATGCAGGGAGAATGGTGGAGTCAAAGAGATGTGCCCAGAGCCAGAGGTTCTTTGTCCTTTTAGCTATTTATTCGATGCCTTTGAAGGCATTCCATGCTGCTCTCTTCCTCCTGTGCAGCTCAGGTTTTAGGTCTTTCATCATGTTGATTTCTCGACCCAGGTACACATAACTGCTGCATTCAGAGATGTTTGTTCCAATGGCAGTGAATGGGGCCTCAGGAACTAGTTAATTCTTCATGAACATTGTTATCTTTAGTTTCATCTGTAGACCTATCTTTCCACATTCTCGGTCGAAGTCAGCCAGCATTTGTGCAGCTTGGCTAATGTTTGGTGTTATTAGAATGATGTCATCAGCGAAAGAGAGGTGGTGTAGTTGCCGACCATCTATCTTCACTCCCATTCCTTCCCATTCTATTTGTCACATGATGTGCTCGGAGGGTGGCACTGAAGAGTTTTGGTGAAATGGTATCACCCTGTTGAACCTCTCTTTTCACATTAATGATCACTTCTTTGTAGAATGGTGAGATCCTGGTGGTGAATCCGTAATACAGCTCATGAAGGATCTTGATTGTTCCTTGAAACATGCAACGAAAGAGGCATTGGTGGCATTGGTGTCCTTGTCAACAGGAACATGGCCATAAACATTGATTCATTTGAATGCCTAACAAACTGAATAGGACGATTACACTTGAAGAGAAATGGCCCACTGCAAGAAATTTCTATCTTCATTGTGTACACACCAACATCCACATACAAAGATGAAATTGAGAAATTCTACATGGATTTGGGAGTTCTATAAAAAAGATCACACCTTCTACAAGGTCATAGTTGGTGATTTTAATGCCAAGATAGGAGCAAGAAGATCGGCTGAAGAACTCCACATTGGGACCCATGGCCTAGAATGGAACGAACAGGGTGAGAGACTAGCTGAGTTCATCATGTCCACCAAGACCATTCATGGGAACTCACAGTTCCAGAAAGCTGAAGCGAAACGTTGGACATGGGAATCTCCTGGTGGACAGTTCCACAATGAAATTGACCTCATCATCTTCAATCGACGGTTTTGTCTGACAGATGTTGCTGTCGTCCCCAAATTCCAAACAGGATTGGACCACCGTATCCTTCGTGCAAAAATTCTACTTCCTGCAATGGGGAGAAAAGGCTGCAAAGTTTAAGAAGAGAACTCCCAGAATGACCACCAACTGGGAACTCTTTGGACCATTGCAGCAACATGGGAAGATACCATCATTGACGAAATCGTTGAAGAATACAACCGTCTGGTTCAGCACCTCCATGATTGTGCGAAGAATGCCGGAGAGAGAGAAAGACACAGAAGAACGCCTGTCTTCAGAAACTCTTGAGCTCATTCGCCAACGTGGCACGGCACGAGCCTCAGGAGACCAAATGCTAACGTCCAAGCTTGCTAAACGGTGCAGAGAAGCGATAAAAAGTAGACCTCAAAGACAGAAGAGCAGAAATACTGGAAGATGCAGCAGAAGCTGGGAAAAGCATTCTCACTGCCCGCCTGTCCTTCGCCAACTAAAGACCAAGATGACTGCCCTCTGACGCCCTGATGGATCTATCACATCTTCCAGAGAGGCAATGGAGATTATCCGGGACTTTTACTCAAATCTCTTTGATAGACACATCCACCTGCCCACATACCAAATTCCACAGGATGGATATGTCATTCCCAATGCTCTCCTTCTGAAACCCGACATGCCATCTCGAAGGTAAAGAAGGGAACAGCACCAGGCCCAGACAAAGTCAGACCCGAACGCCTGAAGAATCTGCCGTCGGTACTCATCAATATACTAGCTCGGCTCTTCACACACTACCTGTCCAAATGCAAGGTACCCTCCCAATGGAAAACCAGCAGGACAGTTCTACTGTTCAAGAAGGGAGACATTCACAACATCGGCAACTATCGCCCCATCTGCCTGTTGTCCGTCATCTACAAGCTGTTTATACGAGTCATCCTGAACAGGATTAGCAGAACACTAGATGAAGGACAACCATGTGAGCAAGCAGGCTTCCGGAAAGAATTCAGCACAATCGACCATATCCACACAGTAACCAAGCTCATCGAGATTTGTAGGGAGTACAAGATGCCGCTCTGTCTCACGTTCATTGATTTACAGAAAGCCTTTGATTCTGTGGAGACTGAAGCAGTCATCGAAGCCCTAGCCAAACAGGGTGCTCAAACCCATTGAGAACCAACAGGAGTTATTCCTCAATGCAGAGACAGGAGCAACCCACAAGCATTTCAAGGTGTGGTCTAAACAGAAAATAAAAAATCTGGTGGAAGATATGAACAGAAACTTCCTCAATAAGAACATATAAGCCGGCTGCTAGGTATATGTGAAAGTGTTAATTGTTCCCATGTAACTCAGTGATTCTACTATTGGCATCTACTTCCAAAACACAAAAACGTAATTTGCAAAGAAATATGTTTCTTTATATTCCTTGCAGTGTTAAGTACAGTTGATGTGATATGGGAAAAGAAACAAGCATTCAGTGATAGATGACTGAATAAAGAATGTGTAGTCTATATACAAGATAAAATATTACATGCTCATAAACTATGATAAAAGCATGCAGTTTGCAGCAGCTTGTGTATAACTAGTGATTATCATACTCAGTGAAATAGTCAGAGAAGAACAAACACTAGAATCACTCCTCAACACAGTATGTGATTTCTATTTTCCAATTATTTTTTAGAGACCTAGAACTACAAAGATGCTTAACTTTTTAATTGTAGGTCAGTGTAAGTTTCAGTCTAGCTGTCAGCTCAAGTGATTTCCTGAAAATTAAAAACAACACAAAAACATAGAATCCATTTCCTAAGTAAATCTTCCTATGGGATCACTCAAATGGTTTTAGTGGTGAAATTTTTGTTCTGGGTATTAACATGAACTTCTGTTCCCCCTACATGGCTTTGTCCTTCAGAAAACTCATGAATGGACAATTTGCTTCACTTGGAATAAGTAATTCAAGAGAGAGTAAGAAAAACCAAGAGGGAAGCCATACTATTCTCTAAAATCTCTCTTGTGGAAGAAGTATATTATCATTTAAAAAGATACTACAGTGATAACACAAATCAAACTTGACTCACACAACAGTGGCAGTGTTTAAAAACAGTGGCAGCATTACAAAAGAACATTGAGGAAATTTGCCACCACAGTCTAGGAAGAGACACAAAGGACATAAGGCATATTCATTATGTTAAGATGGGCTATCAACAAAAATTATGCTCACCCTCCCTCAATTTTTATGTTTAAAGTAAAACATTCAAAGAGTTATTTCTTGTGAATAGGTTCTTAGATTAGGAATTAAAGATAAAATAAAGTAATAAGAATCTGTAAACCCCTAAAGACTCTCCTTCTATGTATAGACAGTGTGAAGGCAACCATCTGTATTGGGATAGAATTCTCACCAGATACTCTTTCTGTTGCCATCTTTATCTCAGATCTTGATTACTCTAATATGAGTGGTTCTTTGTAATTGCATCTCAGGCCACTTGAGATTGATTTCAAATGCAGCTCTACACAGAAAGATAGCACAGAAGGATATTCTGAAAGCTAAGTAGAAAGAAAAAAAAATCTCCCACAACCATGCCATTTTGCTTCTGTGGGACTTTTTAAAAAATATTAAGAAGGGATAATGTAGACCCCAAATTAAAAAGGCAACAAATAAAATTTAGTGAATAAATACATTATTTAAATGAAATTTCAGTTTTTAAATCATGATGGTATCCAAAATACATGTATTTTGTAAATGGTAGACCCATTTTATTTCTTAACAAAATTTGAAATTCTTTAAGTTTATGCATAGATCATAAGTTCTTTCCAAAATTATTACATTGTGAGTTTATAAAACACTAAATTTTAAAGGTTTGTTTATTCATATAAACCCTATTTTCTCTGAAAATCTATAGTGCTATTAAGATTGTTACTTTTTTTTCTCATTTATTCTGGTAGAAAGAACCTAAACCATATATCTTTTTAATGAAGTAGTCTCTTCATGTATTATTCAGTTAACATATTGGATATATTTAATTATAAACAACAAAAAACCTTTTGCAAATGAGAGCTAAATATTAAGCTTATACAGCATTTTATTTGATTACCTTTTTAGAACTGATATAAATGGTCAATTTTGTATATTATAAAGTTTTCAAACTGATTGAATAGTTTAAACACTTTGATTTAATTAGATATTTTTCTTCTTCAGCTTGCTGAAGAGAAAATTTCTACAATGCATGCCATTCAGCTAAACATCATGTGTCAATTCTAACAGTTTCTGAAATAATTTAATGATTTTAGTTAATAAAATCTTTAGAAAAAATTTTTTTTTTTGCTTTTTGGGTCACACCTGGCAATCCTCAGGGCCTACTCCTGGCTCTACACTCAGGAATTACTCCTGGTGGTGCTCCGAGGACCATATGGGATGCTGAGGATGGAACCTGGGTCAGCCATGTGCAAGGCAAACTCCCTACCCACTGTGCTGTCGCTCCAGCCCCTAAAAAACTTTTAATCCTTCATGTTTGTCTCGTGCAGCACATTTCTATATGTTTTCTGCAGTACATTACATTCCATGATGATAATATTCCCAATTTTCCTGGAAACCCAGTAATTTAATTTTAACCTGCCTTAGTTTTTCATTCACTGTTCTCTTCTCTGATTCTCGAATTATATCATTTGAATCATTCTGAAATTAGCTTGGCAACTTTATAAATTTTACTTATCTCAAAGAAGCATGAGAAACATGAAGGATATCAAATATCCTAATGCTCCATTCATGGGTCTAGATCAAATATATTCATGGATATTTTTCTCAGTTATATATTAAGTAGTTTAAATGGAATTGAATAAAGATATGGGGGAGGGCATTGACCTCCACACAGGCCTGAAAAGTCCTTAGATGATAGATTATGCTCAGCTTTGTTCCATGGTGGCACATTTTTTCACCACTTGACAACTCATCATAAACATATAAAATATCCTAAGGACTTCGGAGTCAGCACTAGCAACATCAGAGAAAGGATCCTTCTCAGTGCCTGGTAAACCACGTTGGGTGGTATGGCTTCCAGACTACCACAGCATAATGGTGAGACAACACAGATCGCCATTATGAGTAGTAAGTGAAGAAAAGAGCCCTGAAACTTAACAAGGATTACCCACATACATAATATCTCTGATAAAGAACTCAGAGATAAAATGGTGAAATGGTGAGGATGTTTAATGAGCTCAAAGAAACAGTAGAACGAACATCGAATAAAAATTCAGGAGGATATGAAAGAAACAGTAGTAAGTATGCACAATAAAATATAGGAGGAAATGAGAGCAAAATGAGAAAACTGCAGTAGATGAAAGGAAAAAGTCAATTGGTGTCCTCAACAGTAGAATGGCAACAGCCAAACACAGGATTGATGAGCTTGAAGATGGACTGCAGAAAGCACTGAAGCAAATACAGAAGATGAAACGGGACCAAAAAATTAGCTCATATGGAAAAGAGAACACTGGGATGAATTGAAGAGAAACAGCATAAGAATCATCAGAGTTCCAGAGGGACAGGAAGGCAACCTGAAAAAGGTATAAACAGTTAAAGATATCATTGCTAAACAATGCCCAGAACCAAAGGACAAAGGCATCAAGATCTATAAAGGAGGAAGGGTACCAGCTAAAAGAAACCCTAATAAAAAGACTCCATGACATATCAAATCAGAACAATGAAAGTCATAGATAGATACATAATACTGCAAAAAGTAAGATCAAAGAAAGAAATTTCATACAAAGGAGCATCCCTTAGATTTATAGCAGACCTATCAGTAGAATCCCTCCAAGCCCAAGGAGAGTGGTGGGATATATGAAAAAACTCAGTGACATAAAGGCTTACCAAGAATGTTTTATTGGCAAGACTCTCCTTCAGATTTGATGGAATGGTACACAACTTTATGGATAAACATCAGCTCCAGAACTTCATAGACTCAAAACCAACTTTAAAAGAAGGACTGAAGGAGCTACTGTATGATAAGACAAATCCACAAAGCACAACAAGCTTATACAGAAAGATAGCACAAAACCCACCCATTAAGAGAAACAGAGTAATGAAATCAATTGAAAAACTGAACCCAACATTCTGCTGTCTACAAGAAATGCATTAGAACAGTCAGAGGAACTGTAGACCCAAAGTCAAAGGCTGGAAACAATTCTTCACACAGTTACACCAAAAGGCTGAATTGGCCACACTAATATCTGACAACATAGATTTCAGGCTGAAAAGTTTAAATGGGTTGTGATGGCCAATCATACTCCTAAACATATACTTGCAGAAATAGGGGGCAGCAAAATGTTTAAAACAACTGCTCATAGACTGCAAGGAAGACATAGGCAGCAACACAATTGTAATTTGAGACTTCAGCACTGCTCTGTCATCTTTTGATAAACCAATGAGACTGAAACTCTGCAAGGAAATACAGTTTATGAAGAAAGAAATGGGAACGAGAGGGTTAGTAGATATAGAGTGCTCTTCATCCCCAAAAGGCTGAGTACTTTTTTATGCCAGAGCACAATATTTTCCAAGATAGGCCACATGTTGGCACAGAAGACATACCTCAATAAAATAAAACAGATAGAGATGTTGTCAACTTTTCTTTCAGTTCATGATTCACTGAAATAGAAGTTAAACAAATACAGAAATGAAGAGTAAATTAAACAGCCGGAAACTACACAGGTCACTGTTGAATAACCAGTTTATCATAGATAATCAAACAGGAAATCAAAAGATACCTAGAAACAAAAGAGAATGAAGATATGAAGTACAAGAACTAGTGGGGCCCAGCTAAGGCAGTGTAAAAAGGAAAGTTTCTAGTTCTGCAAGTGTTCATTAGGAAAGGTCCACATAGATATTTTGACTTCACAAAATAAGATTTTAAGATTTTCTAAGACGTTAAGGTCTTAGAAAATGAACAACAAAAAGGAGCCCAACTCAGGTAGAAGGTGAGAAAAAAATAAAACTTAGAGCAAAAAACAATGAGCTGGAATCTCAAAAAGCAATGCAAAAGTTCAATGAAACCAAGAGCTGGTTCTTTGAAAAAAAATAAACAATATTGACAGTCCTCTTGCAATATTCACAAAGAAAGGGAGAGATAGAGAACACTAATAGACTGAATCCAAAAGGAAAAGATAGACAATACAATTTAAATCAGGGAAATCAAAATATCATCAGAGACTACTTTGAGACTCTGTATGCCATGGAATAAAAGATTCTAGAGGATAAGGGTGAATTCCTGGATTCATATAACCACCCAAGACTGAATCAAGAAGACTTGGAATACCTGAACAAACCTGTCACTATCAAGGAAATTGAAATGGTAACAAAAGTCTTCCCAAACACAAAACCCAGATCCAGATGGTCTCACTAGTTTATTCTTCCATAATTTATTTTTTATTTTTTTTTACAATTAAAAAGTTCATGTTTGGGTTTTGGCCATACAGTGTTCCAGCACCCGTCCCTCCACCAGTGCCCATCTCCCACCACCAACATCCCCGGTTCCCTCCCCTTCCCCAGCCCACCTCCATGGCAGGTTCTTTATTTCTTTCCCTTTTCTCTCTCTTTCTCTTTGCCTTCCCTTCCAGACTATGGATTACAGAACATACCTACAGCCAAAGTACTAGCAAATTAAACGCAAAGACTCAAAAAAAGTTCATACACCAAGACTGAGTAGTATTCACCCTGCGAATACAAGGATGTTTTAACCTTCACAAGTCAATTAACATAATATATCATATCAATAAAAGAAAAAATAAAATCTGTATAATCACATCAATAGATGCAGAGAAAGCATTTGACAAGATAAAATACCCATTCATGATAAAAACTCTCCATAAAATGGTAATTGATGGAAATTTCCTTAAAAAGTCTAAGTCATCTAAGACAAGCCCACAGCAAACTTTATTCCCAATAGGAAAAAACAAAAAACCTTCTCACTAAGATTGGGGACATGACAAGGTTTCCCAATCTCAAAACTTCTACTGGAAAAAAAAGACATTGACGGCATTCATATAAGAAAAGAAGTAGTCAAGCTATCATGTTTGAAGATGCCATGACAGTATAATTAGAGAATCCTAAACTCTCTACCAAAAAGTTCCTAGAACAATATATTTGTGTAGTAGAGTTGCAGGTTACAAAATCAATATCCAAAAGTCTATGGCTTTCATATTGGAAAATAAAGAAATAATAAAAAAGAGATAATAAATAAGAAAGCGATAATAAAATAAAAATTCTGGTCACAGTTGTGCCTCAGAAAACCAAGTACCTCAGAATTAGCGTAATTAAGGACATAAAGGACCTGTACAAATAAAACTATGAAATTTTACTTAAGGAAATAAAAGAGGAAATGAGGAAATGGAAACAAATTATCTGCTTATGGATTAGGAGAATCAACATTGTAAAATTCCAAAGCTCCCTAAAGTATCATACAAATTCACCACAGCACCTATAAGGGTACCCATCACAATATTTAAAAGAAATTTATCAAACACTCCTGAAATTTATATGGAACTATAAACCTGCAAGACTATTCATGGGAACTCACAGTTCCAGAAGGCTGAATCGAAATGTTGGACATTGGAATCTCCTGGTGGACAGTTCCACAATGAAATTGACCACATCATCTTCATTTGACAGTTTTGTCTGACTGACGTTGCTGTCATCCCAAAATTCCAACAGGATTAAAACAGTGTCTCATTCATGCAAAATTCTACTTCACGCAACGTGGAGAAAAGGAGCAAAGTTTAAGAAGAGAACTAGTAGAACGACCACCAACTGGGAAATCTGGGAACCATTGCGGCAAGATGGGAAGATACCATCATTGACAACATCGATGAAGAATACAACTGACTGTTTCAGCACCACCATGATGTGCAAAGAATGCCAAGAGAGAGAAAGCCAAAAAAAGATGCTTGTCTTCAAAAATTCTTGAGCTCATTTGCCAAGGTGGCAAGGTACAAGCCTCAGGAGACCAAATACTAACATTCAAGCTTGCAAAGCAGTGCAGAGAAGTGATAAAGGAAGAGATCAAAGAGAAAAGCAGTTATACTGGAAGATGCAGCAGAAGCAAGCAAAAGCATTTGCAACGCCGGCCTGTCCTTTGCAACTATAAGACCAAGATGACTGCTCTCCTACATCCTGATGGATCTATCACATCCTCCAGAAAGGCAATGGAGAAGATAATCCATGACTTCTAAACAGATCTTTGATAGCCACGTCCACATGCCCACAGACCAAATTATGCAGGATGGATATGTCATTCCCAATGTTTTCCCTTCTGAAATTTGACATGCAATTTCCTTGGTAAAGATGGAAACAAAACCAGGCCAAGACAACATCAGACCCGAACACCTGAAGAATCTGCCATCAGTACTCATCAATACACTGACTCTGGTTTCACATGCTACCTGTCTGAATGCAAGGCGCCCTCCCAATAGAAAACCAGCAGAACAATTCTACTGTTCAAGAATGGAGACATTCATGAACTGGCAACTATTGCCTGAATGAATGGTTGGAAGCTCTTGTATTCCTGAAGCAATCAGTTGCCATTGGGCTACACTAGCACGTGATAGCATAAATGGAAATGTTACTAGCGTTCGCTCGAACAAATCGATGAATAGTGAAATGTCAAGTGATGAGTGATCAAAACTCCAAGGCTACCAGCCCTCTTTCTTCCATCTCCTCTTTTAGGGCCAGTATTTCCTTGGTAAGTTTCAATCTTGTTGATCTATCCAGGGTTGATAGAGCAGTGTTGGAAGTCTCCAACTATAATTGTGTTGCTGTCAATGTCTTCTTTGAAGTCTATTTGTAGTTGTTTTAGGTATTTTGCTGGCCCCTCGTTGGGTGCATATATGTTTAATAGCGTGATTTCTTCCTGATATATGCATCCCTTGACTATTAACAAGTGACCTTCACTGTCCCTTCTGACCTTCTTCAGCCTGGAAGTCTATGTTGTCAGATACCAGTATGGCTACCCCAGCCTTTTTGGATGGGTTGTTTGAGTGAAGGATTGTTTTCCAGCCTTTTATTTTGAGCCTGTCTTTGCTCCGATTGTTCAGGTGTGTTTCTTGAAGGCAGCAGAATGTCGGATTCAATTTTTTGATCCATTTTGCCACTCTGTGTCTCTTAACTGGTGCATTTAGACCGTTGACATTGAGAGATATTATTGTCATGGGATTTTGTGCCATCTTTCTGTATAGGTTGGTTGTTCTTTTTGGGTTATGTCTCGTCTTATAGTAGATCATTCAGTCCTTCTTTTAAGGTTGGTTTTGATTTTACAAAGTTCCTAAGCTGTTGTTTATCCAAGAAGTTGTATATCTGTCCTTCATATCTGAGTGAGAGTTTAGCTGGATAAAGAATTCTTGCTGAGGCGTTCATCTCATTAAGTTTTTTTTACTATATCCCACCACTGTCTTCGGGCTTGGAGGGTGTCTTCTGAGAAGTCTGCTGAAAGTCGAATGGATGTTCCTTTGTACACAATTTCCTTATTTGATCTTGCTGCCTGAAGAATTCTGTCTCTGTCTATAGCATCCATTACTTTGACTAGGATGTATCTTGGGGTCTTTCTATTGGGGTCTCTTCTTGCTGGTACGTGTCGGGCTTCTTGGATCTGGATGCCTTCATCCTTTAACTCGGGAATTTTTCAGCCAGGATGTTTTTAACTGTTTTAATTTCCTTGGGGTTACTTTCCTGTCCCTTTGGGACTCCAATGATTCTTATGTTGTTCTGCCTGGCTTCATCCCATTGCTCTCTGTTCCGTTGCTGATCCATTTTCCGATCTTTTCCATCTTATGTAGTTCTCTGAGTGCTTTCTGCAGCTCATCTTCAGTCTCACTGATTCTCTCTTCCACTGCTGTCATCCTACTGTTGAGAGCCCCCGATTGTGTTTTTTCATTTCATCTACTGAGTTTTTAAGTGATAATATTTCTCTTTGCATGGTTCTCATTTCTGCTGTCATTTCCTCCCGTAGTTTATTGACTGCCCTTTCAACTGCTTCGTTTATGTTCTCCTGTATTTTATTGGACATCTGCTCAATTTTTTCGTTGAGCTCCTTAAACATCCTACCAATTTCCTCTCTAATTTCATTGTCAGAGTGATCATGCATATCTGTATTCTTTTTTGATCCTTCACGGTCAATTCCTTCATCTGTTCTTCGAGCTGGGGATCTGCGTTGTTTTCCCATGGTGTTGCGGTGTTCAGGGATAGATTCCTCTAGTGTACTGTTTCTTTTTTCTTGAGGGTATTACCTATCCTTGGTGTTGAATTTCCTAGTTTTAGTAATAATAAGCGCGGCCGCCCGCCCGCCAGCCGCACCCCAGAGACTCTACCTGAGATGCAGACAGGCCGGGGTGAGAGTTCAAAATGACGGTTTACTTCGGTTCCGCTCGGACTTCTGGGGGTTGTAGTTCCACCTTCTGCCGAGACCTAGGGCTCTACCACAGCCCCAGGCGCCCGCCCGCCAGCCGCGCACCCCAGAGACTCCACCTGAGATGCAGACAGGCCGGGGTGAGAGTTCAAAATGACGGTTTACTTCCGTTCCGCTCAGACTTCTGGGGTTGTAGTTCCACCTTCTGCCGAGACCTGGGGCTCTACCACAGCCCCAGGCGCCCGCCCGGCCAGCGGCACACCCCAGAGACTCTCCAAGGCTAGCTAAAGCAATCCTTTGGTAAAATAAGATGCTTGGCATTCTCTTCAGCAACTTCAAACAGTACTGCAAAGTGGAAGGAATTGAAATGACATGGTAGTGGACTGAAAACAGACCTGTGGACATATGGAATAAAGTTGAATATCCTGACACGCAGCCTCCAATATATAAAGATTTAATCTTTGTTAAAGGAGCAAAATACACAAAATGGAGTAAGCAAAGCCTCTGAAACAAATGGTGATGGGAAAACTGTTCAGCTATGTGTGAAAATAAGAACTCAGACCCTTTTAACGCCATGCACAAAAGTCAGATCAAAATGGATTAAAGATTTCAACAGTATACCAGCATCTATAAAATACATTGAAGATAAACAGGGGAAATCCTTTATAAATCTGAAACTAAAGGCATCTTCAAAGATGAAGTACCATTGACAAAGCAAGTGGAAACAAAAATAAACAAATGGTACTAAATGAAAGTAAGAGGCTTTTGCTCCTCAAAGCAGTGACCAAAACACAAAGACAGTTCATGGATTGGGAAAGAATATTTACTCAATACTCATCTGGTAAGTTGTTAATCTCTAAGATATATAAAGCCTTTGTAGAAATTTACAAGAAAAAAAATCCAATAATATCCAAAAATGGGGAGAAGAAATGAGCGGAATATTCCTCAAAGAAGAAATACAAATGGCCAAAAGGCACATGAAAAAATTGCTCTTCAATAATCATCAAGCAAATGTAAATCAAACAACAATCAACTATGTTCTCACATCACAGAGACTGGCACACATCCAAAAGAGCAACAAGAACAATCACTGCTGGCTTGGATTTGGGGAGGAAGAGACTCTCATTCATTGCTGGTAGGAATGATGTCTGTCCAGCGTTTTGGCAAACAATATGGACATTCCTCCACTAACTAGAAATTGAGCTCCCATTTGACCCAGCAATATCACTCCTGGGAATATATCCTGGGTGACCAGAAACACCATTTACACTTCTATGTTCATTACAGCACTATTCACAATAGTCAGAAAAATGGAAACAACTTGAGTGCCTGAGAACAGATGACTGGATAAAGAGACTGTGGTCCATCTACACAATGGAATACTATGCAGCTTTTAGGAAAAATAAAGCCATAAAATTTGCTTATAAATGTATGGACATGGAGAGTATCATGCTGAGTGAAATTAGTCAAAAAGAGAAGGACCATAGAGAATGACTGCCATCATGTTTGTGATATAAAGACAATATTGTGATACTAATATTCAAGACCAGGCAAAAAGTCATCTTAAGTAATTCCAACCAACTCAATGGTTGGAATCTACCACAAGTGTGGGGGGGACAGAGGTTAAGTAAAATATAGAAGAAAGCATTTTGCAAAATAGTTGGAAATGGTAATGCTAAACTAGAACTTAATATTGAAAGTAGGTAAAGGTATACCATGGCAACCCTTAGAAAATTAACTGCAAGGCACAATGAACCAAATATGAGAGAGAGTGAGAGAGTGGAAAAAAAAAGTGTCTGCCATCAAGACAGGTAGGAAGGGACATAGGAAACTGGGAAATGTTTATTTGAACTGGTGGAGAAATGGGTGCTGGAACACTGTATGACTGAAACCAAATCATAACAGCTTTTTAATATCTATCTCATGGTGATATAATAAAGCAAAATGATGATAAAAACAAACACTACAAATTTTATCTGTAACAATGTACACATAAACAGTGGGGATGCTAGTTGGTCTATTTGCCAGTCAACTTAGATAGTCATATCTTAAGGTAATTTGTTTCAATTTAGATTGAACCTTGTATTTTCTTATGCCCTATTCTATAAGACATGAACAAAAAAATGAAACAATATCATACACTTCCATATGTGGGGTTTGGCTCTGGTGCTCAAGTTGATACCTATAAAGCATCTTATTTTAGTTAATTCTATTTTGGGCCCATACCTGGTGGTGCTTTGGGCTTACACCTGACTCCGCACTTCAGCCCGGGCTCAAGGAACCATTAGGATACCATATATTTGCTGGGACATTTTCTCAAACTCTAAAGCAGCGCTTCCACCTTGTAAGAAAAAAAATGACGAGTTTTGTTAGCCCTAAGAGACTTTTGGCTAGTTTATTTATAAGCAGTTGAAACTTTCGATGGACACCTAAGTATGCCAAACATTATGTGCTTTAATTTCAATGTTGCCTCCTTATTTATTTCTTATGCACTAAGCAATGGGAATATCTGTTACCTTGAAAGTTAAGCACATGTCTAATTTTAATGTAATAAAATAAAGCAAATGAACATCTTTAATATATAAGATTTGAAAGTAAGTTGTGTCAAGGATTTTAAAGTATATGAAAAGTTGAAAAGCCGAGGGCCACTGTGATAGTACAGCAGGTTTTTTCCGTGGCACCACATATGGTCCTAAGAGCAAACAAGAATTAATTCCAGAATGCAGGTGACCTGGGTTCTGGCCCCTATATGGTACCTAAAACCACCAAGATTGGTTCCTAAGTGCAGAACCAAGAAAATGCCCTGTGCACATCAAGTGTGCCCTCCTCTGACCCTGCCCGAGATAAAAAATAAATGAAGACTTAAATCCTAAAACTCTAATAATATTTTGTAAGGACAACATATCCTCCACGAGCCAGCTCATCCTCAACTATTTTAGATTATCATCCAATTAATAGTACTCACAGAGTCAGGTGAGTACCATTATTTATTCATTTACTTTGATTTTTGAGAGAGTTGTGGTACTACTGGAAGTGCTCAAAACTTATTATGCAGTGCATAGGGCACTAAAAATTGAACTGCCTTAACTACCTTTACAATCTAGTACTGACAGTTAAAATTTCATATTGATTCATTTTTATGGTTTTAGATGACTTTTTTGATTCAAGGTGACAAAAAAATTGTTTCCTTGGTTAAAGCAACTAACCAAGAAACCAGAGAGATAGTACAGGTGGCAAGTACTTGCTCAAGTACTTGCCTTGTTTGCTACCAGTTTTAGGTCAAACCCCAGAATGGCATACGGGATCTATGAGCACTGTCATGAGAGATCTCTGCACACAGAAGTGAAAGACCCATGAGCATTACAGGCTCAGAACAAAGACACCTAAAAGTTTAGGTAAACTGAAGTCTTCTGAAAGACCAAAAATTCTACTCAATATTAGGTTATTAGTTTTAACTTAGAATATTAATAGTAAATATGAGATACGGACTTTGGCCTGACCAATACAACCTCAAAATGCACAGCAAATTGAGACAATAACCAAATTTCTGGTTTATGAAAGGCACAGTGACTCTTCTTCATATGAAGTCTAGTATGGTCACGTACTTGTTGTGTACTCTTGTGACAAATTAGTTATTTTCATCATTCCTTCTATACTTTGACTTCTATTTTCTACCTCCTCACCCTCCCTAGATGATAGAACATTATTTTGTCATACATATTTAATACAAGTGCCTTATACTAGTGGTTTCTTCTATACTACTTATAGTTCACAGAAGAAACATCCATGAGATATATTTATAATTCATAATGTATTGCTTTTTTAACACTGTGATTTACAAAGTTGTTCACTTTTTACAGATCTTTCAGGTATTCAGTATGACAACACTAGTCCCACCACAAAGGTGCCCTAATAGTAACCAAAAACTCTTCTTTCCCACTCACTTCCTTTACCTGCTCCCTTAGCAGGCACTAATTAATTGGCACTAAAGTGCTTATTACAACATATATTTCATAATGGTATTGCTGAAGTCATGACCTTTTTACTGAGCTGTCACGCACAAATTAGACCATGTGTGTTACTGCTTTCACTTATTTAACTTATTCAATGTACTGGGCTTCCACAGAATATTTAACAAAGTTTTTCATGCTAATTTCTTGCAGATCTTCAATATTCAACCCCAGTCCTACCACCATGGCAACTTCCAACACCACCATTTTTTCCAATTTTCCCAACTACTGCTTAAGCCTTCTCCAAGAGCTCTCCCTCAATAATTTATTTTATATTACTTGTTATAAGTTAATTTGCTAAAAATGATCAAGAAATATTTTTTAGAAGAAACTTAGTGAAGATTGTTCAATCTCACCAGAGGAGTCATTAAGTCCTTGTGTAAGAAATTACTGAGATGTTGTTACAGAATAGGCATTCTCAGTCTATTAAATGTGGTGTCCTATTTGGTACATCAGTACACTAGTGTTTGAGATGTCATTTCAGGACATGTGCTCCAGGAATTCCAAAGAATGTAATTGGGTGAAAAAGTTCGTGTTAAATTTATAATTGGGTGGTGATTTGGGGGCATGGGTACTACTTCCTGGCCATCTAGAAGAACAGGGAGGTTGGGGGAGGGAGCCCATGCCTAACTCCATGAATATCTGGACATTTCAATTGTAAACCCATATACATGAGTTTTTCACTGGATTAATTTCATTAAAGCGCATCCGAGCAATGGAGTCTGGCCTTGAACATGGCAGTAATTGTGGAGTGTGGAGGGTCATGACTGTTGCGGCTCTTTCGGGCAGGTGATCCTGGAAGCATCTCTAGAAATTATTTTAATAGCTCTAAATATGTAAGGGATATTATTTGGAGGAAACCATATAGTTTGATTATAATTCTCTCATTTTTACTAAAAATACATATTTTTGAATAGGAAGTATTAAATTCTTAAACTTTGGTGCAAAACATTTTTGGTGCTTTTATTGTAATTTTATCTTTTTACAATATAATGGTTTCTAGGATTTTTAAAAATGAGACAATGGGGTATACAAAAGTGTAAATGTTTATGTTACAGGCAGAGAGTATTATTGCATAGTTTAAAAATCAGAGTACAAGCATCCTCTCACTATATCACTATGTCTATTTTCAACCACTCCTACACAATTCCTCCTCAATCATCTTAGTCCCTCACATCCGTGGTCAGAGTCAAACCTGCTGTTTTAATTAGGCATTGTCTATTCCCTTGTGTTGGTTCTTATGTAAGCATGAGTGAGATCACATGGCATCGGTCTTTCTCATTCAGATTTATTTGCTTAATGCAACATTCTATTCATGTTATAGCATAATATATTTCATTTCTTTTTTAAGCTAAGTAATACTCAATTTTGTTCTTATACATGTTAACTTCTTAATCACTCATATGGTATTAGTAATTTGGGTTGTTTACAGATATTTGAATATTTTAAATAGAAATACAACAAATATATATGTGCAAATATAACACATTTCTCTGTGTGCATATATGTATATATACATATCTGTATGTATATGCATATATAAACATGTATCTGTTTATATATATACATATATACACACAGTCACATACATACATATATATTAGAATTAATGCTATGTTAGATTATATATGTTAGAATATATATATATATACATACATATGTATATATATATATACATATATATATTAGATTTGTATTTTAGTGTTCTCGGGAAGCACATCCATAACTGGAATTACTTAATCATATGGTATTTTTATTTTTAATTTTTAAAGAAGCAACCATACTACTTTTATAGGGGTTGACCAATTTTAACTCACGGGGATAAAGTGAATACGCTTGTATTCACTTTATCCCCACCAGCCGTAATTGTTTCTAGACATTTGTACTTTAGGCATCTTCATTGCTATGAAAAGATACAACACTGTCCATTGCTTTGCATTTATTTTACAGGATGCAGAAAGCTTTTTAGAGATGACTCTTGACTATCTTCGAAATTACGTTAATATTTCTCCCCATTTTATTTTTACTTTAGTTCTAATTACTAAATGAGTAGAGTCTTTAAAGACATACATATTTGAAGTCAATATGATGTTGTATTCCTCTTCAGTAACATTTTATTGAAATATAGTGATCAAGGTATGTTTATCACGTAAATTTAATAATAAAAGGATAGAAAGTAGCAGTTTGAGTATTTTATAGACATATGTGTATCCCTCTCTTTGTATTCATTCATGTTTCCAAAACCCTTGATTTTTTTTATTTCTTCTTTGAAATATTTAAAGTTTAGTTGACCTCTCTATTTATAGTCTGCATATTTTCAGCAACTTCTCTAAGCTAATCAGTATCTTTTTATAGTTGTTTAAAATCCATAGACTATAAATCAAGCTTCTTATGTGGCAAAAACTTATCACAAAGTGAACCAAGTTTACTTCTATTAAGTTAAACCATCATAAACATTTTATAACTTGTTTTAATCATGTGCATTTCTAGATATTTATGTGTTTATTCTTTTCAGTATTACCCAAGTTAGCTATGGCAACATACAAACGCAGAATTGCAAAGGCTTATTGCAACCATCAGAAAACGTTCAGTGAATTTTTTACAGCTCAGCAAATTCTCTTTATGGTGTAGATATGCCATTTGGAGAAATGTGAGATATACAAGTCAATAGGGTCGAATAAAGGAATAATTGAGGAAAACATCTAAATAATCTTGCTCAGATTCAGCTGCTTTCTTCGTACAGGTTTCTGGAAAATTTCAATGAATAAACTTACTAATGAGTCTAATTAATTTTTGTTTACACACACAATTTGCTTCTTTTTACTCTTCGATCCAAAAGCAATATGTTTTCTGAAATTTTATACAAATTTTTTGAAAATTTCAGTGTAATGTTGATAAATAACACTGCAATATCTTTTCACCACAATCAAAACACGATGTTTTTCAACAATAGATTTTCTTTCCTGAGTTAATCAGTAAATTCTCTGAGTGTGGGCTTTATATAGACTTAAGTGTATCGTGCTTAGCATGACACCTGACATATAATGGAAGATCAATCAAAATGTTGCCTAATTTTACATTCCAAATACTTTCAGGATCAAAGAAACAACAATGAATAAAGACCTACTGCACCCCAGGCTTCCCACATATGATATACATTTTAGCTTGATTAGCATTTTGTTCAAAAGAATCAATCCTGGTGGGAGAATGAATTCATCTGAGTCTTTACGAAAGACAGTTTTCACTCTCTATAATCACTTCTTAAATTCTCTCTCTATTGTCAAGCTATTGCTGTGTCCTCATAATGTCATTCATAGCTCCTACTATCAATTTGCAATGGTAATGTGTAGTTCTTTTTAATTACATAATTAAACATCTTTGATATTTTAAAACATAATTTAAGAAAGGAGCAATATGGGTCAGAGTTATATTAGTGGGTTCAGGGCTGGTCTTGCTATTGACCTTGATTGGATCCCCTGCCTCACACATGATCCTCTGATAACTGCCATGAGTGATAATAATAATTTCAGGGGAATTGAGAGCTGCTGAGTGTGGCCCAAAAAGAAAACAAATAAATAAACAGAAAAAAGAGGATGAAGAAAGGATACACATATAAAGTACAAAACACATTACTAACATGAGGAAACAGTAATTCAAAGTAATTATGAAATAAGGCCTAATCCAGCAATGTCACACTTGATCAAATTGCACCTATAAGCGCCTGTAAGCTGCGAAGTCCCATGAGCAGGAGTACATGGGTACAGTAAAATTAGATATCCTCAAGTCCAGGATGAGACTAATGCAGACTACGCAGCATTAAGCTGTCTTTTTATTTAAATAATCACAACCCAAATGTCGCATGCTTAAGAAAGTTATTTAAAAACAGCATTCACCTAAAACAGAGTAATTGTTAAAAGAACTATATATCATACATTTTAAATATATTTACCTCTTCATTAAAGGGGTAAAAAGGAGAAAGTAAGTATTGAATATAAATCTTGAATCATAATTCTATTTGATTTTTATACCAGGCAAGTGGTAAGATGTGAAATTAGCATGGGCTTTAATTTTATCAATGTGTTGATTAAAACTAGGAAATGGAACAAATAAATTGGAAACACTGTAGATTTCAAACTCTTTTAATAAAGAATCGATACAACCACATTTGGCTTCCAAAATATTTGTTGGCATTTATTTCAAATGAATAACTAAAATTTGACTAAGAATTATTTCCACTATTAATTTTAAACTGGAAGACTATTGATAGTATTTAATATTAAAATTCTCTGTGCTTCAGATTCTGTAAGAAACAAATAAAATGTGCAGCTCTATTTTCAAGACAGTTTCATTTGCATTTCATTACACTTTTAACCCTCAATTTTTATTCTTTTAGAGGCTATTGTAGGAACTAGTAATCATACCTTATATATTATAAACAACACTTGGGTCATCAGAAAGATCATGTGATCCATTCTGCTGATTCTAACCATGACACCCTTTATATCATTCCAAACTGCACTTACATCTCTAATTTTTCCTCATTCCAGGGCTGAGGCTCAAATCCAATATGTTTTTTTTTAAATGTATGCCTCCTTGGAGGCTGAGAGCTAAAAGAAATTGAGCTATATTACTGGAGGAATAAAATAATTAGCATTTGATATCAAGCCTACAATCAAAGAATGAACTAAAAACACAATATAAGGTGCAAAATAGGATTTTAATGAGGCAATAGCAAAGTCATAAAGTGATATTCAATTTATTCTCAAATGATTGATTCAGGCCTTACATACTGTTAGCGTTCAAAGAAGAGAAAAACACATCCTGATATTCAAGAGAAATACTCTCTTGCTTTAACTAAAGGTAATTTTATTTGATTTAGTCTTTCATGATTACTAGAACTGACATGTTCTAAGTATTCCTTTTTAATTCTTACATTAGACATTAATTCTTATGTTAGTCATGACTTCTAAGACTTCTGTTAAACTTTTACTCTGGATTTCATTCAAGTATCTGCTAAATAATCTATGTTAATTGATAATTTTGCTTTTATTAAATTTCTGTGATATATCATTTTCAATAGAAATCTTACTTTATATTTCCTATAAATACACACCACAGTTAAATTAAAACCGCAACCTTCTTTATAATTTCTAAATGAGTTTCAATCTTATTTGAGTTTAGAAGACCTTTCTCATCTTAAATATATGAAGTCACTATCACTATCTTCCCGTTCATCATCTATTTGCTAGAGCGGGCCCCAGTAATATCTCCATATGTCCTGTCTCATGCTAGTAGAACCCAAAGGTATCCGCTTGCTCCAGGAACATAAAGAGCCTCAAACCATTATATCAGATTATGGGAATGACCTAATATAAATGTTACTGGTATTTGGCATATCAAATATGACACGAGCACCTTGCCAGGCTTGCCGTGTGGGTCTCATACTCTTGTAGTCACCTCTAAATAAATTATTTATAAATAAATATATGAAGTACCTTCTCAAAATAATATGTGCTCTGACCTCATGATTGTATGTTTTTTTAAAAACAACTTGATTTGATTTTGCTCAAGTATATTAATATTGTCATTGCAAATAACTCACTTGGCAGTGACAAAAAGTTCACATGTCAATGTGATTAGAAAAAAGGGTGAGAGTCTTGAATAAGTGAGAGAAGCTTTTTGGAATTAATCAAGTTAAGAGTACCAACAGTTCATATTTTACTTAAATAAAAGCACATCTTATATGCAATGTAGATTTTACTTCGGCCTTAATATTTTCCTTTGCTGACCTTTTATTGATAACTCATTCATTCAATTAGTGGGTTCTATTAAGGTAAATGATTTTATTCAATATTTAAACCTAGATTTCTAAATATACACCTTGTTCTATCAAGGATAAAAATGACTCCCTTCTGGATAGAAGTCAATAACCAAAATTTTGCTATAAACAATATATTTTATAATAATATTTATCATTGACATATATATGCTTACTTTGAGTTCTTTAATACATCAAGTACATAACTGAAAGGTTTTTGTTATGATTTGAGGAGATTTTTTTTCCTTCTAACTTTGAAATGCTTATGTATTCAGCAATGTATATGCTTGCTTTAATGACCAGCTAATGTGAATACCTTTATTTTTCCACTTCTTTAATTAACTGCTCTAAATATTTCATTTGTTAGAGACAACAAAATTTTCTCTGGCTATCCTTCCCACTGAATAATATTGTTGGAGGTCTGCCATCAGGGCATGCTCATATGGGAATGAACACTTGAAAACTGTCCTCTAAACAAACTCTACTTCATGTTTTTTGTTTCTCACAAAGATGTGGAATGGAACAGAGAAGTATAGTGATACTACATAGTATGGATCATTTATATGCTTTCTTTTAACAGAAATGATATTTAGTCTCCACAGAAGAAACAGTGTATCTTTTAAAAAATATTTTGATTATACCACTGTGAGATATATAATTATAAAGGTGTTCATGTTTGGGTTTCAGTCATCCAGTTGTCCAGCACCCATCCCTCCACCAGTGCACATTTCCTACTACCATTGTTCCCAATTTCCTCCCCTTCCCCCAGTCTGCCTCTATGGTAGGCTCTTTATATCTTTTCTCTCTTTCTCTTTCTCCCTCTCTCTCTCTCACACACACAGTGTATATTTTGAGAATACTTTAAAGACTAATCCAGCTGTTTGCATAAGAGAAAATGTTAATATGAAAAAGGACATCAATATTTAAATAATATTCCATTCTACTAGACTATTCTGAATGTTTTAAATAACACTCAAAACCAAAAACGTGGGCCAGAGTGATCACCAGGCGGGTAGCGCAGTTTGCCTTGCACGTGGCTGGCCAGTGCTGGCCTGGGTTCGATCCCCGGCATCCCATATGGTCCCCGAGCACTGCCAGTAGTAATTCCTGAGTGCAGAGCCAGGAGTAACCCCTGAGCATCGCCGGGTGTGATATAGTTTACTATTAAATATTTCTATACCAATGTTCAAAAAGTAACTATATACCTATCAGTTATGTCTTACGCCACAGCTGTTTAGATAATTTATTGACTAACTTTCCTTAGAGAAGAGAAGCTACTAGCAAAGTTATCTTTCAGGAGTCTAACCTGTAGTTGTGACTGGGAAACAAAGGGTACTTTTGGATGGGAAAATCAGAACTTGAACCATCCATTCTCACCTATGTTAATACTGACCCATATTAAAATTGGCTCTGTATTCTAACGCATTATATATAGTAGAGCATTTACTCTCTCAGCCAATGGTTAAAAAGCATTTGCTTAATTCTTTTCTTCATGACACAAAATGATAAATTTTAAAAGAAAACTACAATTCTTTGTAAATACCAGTTCATTTATTCTTATCTTCTCTTTTCTGAGAAATTGACGAGTTTTAGACCGATTAAGTGTATCTCTATGCCACCACCACCATCACACAAAAGAAATGATAGCAAGATTTTGAAGGCAAATGACCCACTGGTTCTTGCCCCAGAGAGATACTCTTAAAACTAATCCATAATTTCTTAGTTCTTAACAATGGACACTGGTAATTTGATCAGAGTATAATCACATTATTATACTCTGATTCTTAACATTATTAAGAATATCAATAGTATAACATAATACTATTGATATTCTTCATAAGTCAAATTATCATATCTCAATCACATTTTGTGTATGAGTTAAAAAAGCGTGAGCGTAGCTTTCTATGCAAAACAGCCACAGAAATCTATTTTATATTTATAAGTATTCTATGCACATAGTTAGAAAATGTGCTACACGTAATTTTCAAAAATAAGATTACATTAATGAGAAAATTATGTACTTTATCAAGTGCAAAAATTTTTATTATAAACTCAACTATCAGAACTCTCCACATGTCAAGGATATATTTCAAAAGCATATTTCCAGAGTCATAAGCTTTACTCTTAGCATTACTCTTAAACTGAGGAGCTTATGAGTCATTTCCCTTGGGTTCCACTTTAGGGAAGTTTCAATTTTCAGTCAAAAAACACATATGACAGTTGGAAAGTGAAAGTTCTTTGTCACCAGTACCACATTTTTGCAAGAAACTAAAAAAGTTACAGTAAGTCTTCTTAACCTAGAAATAAACTGTGCCTTTCACTTTACTAGACTTATGGGAAGTTACCTTCATTTACTTGAAAAATTCTATTTGATTCCAAGAAAATATTTAATTGCATAATAAGAATAAATATTTCACTTATTACATTTTAGGGGTATTATTTCCTCTACTTAAAATGTGAGTTTTTTTCTATTATAATGAATGGCATAATTTGACATAAACAAAATACTTTTCTAAATGGATTTGCTTACAAGGAAATGTTTCAATCAGAGATTAAAAAAAATACTTAAGTCATAATGCACACTCTCACTCACACACACACTAGCACACAGCAACATACTAACCTAATGTTCCGTATGCTTCTTTGAGTGATTGTTCCCAACCACACACAGAATGACTGTGCTGATTAAATTCTGTGATCTTTTCTCCACATTTAATTCATCTTGTCAGGTACGGAAGAACTATGACTTCATTTCAAAAGAAAAAAATTACAGAGCTTTGTTCCTTGGCCTTTAGTTCTGTGAAAGATACTAAAATATTGGAACACACCCGTTCAAGTGGCAAACATTGATAGCTAATTTCTACATTATGAAGAAGAGTGAGGTATTTTAAAGTTGTAAAATGAGCCTGAGTTTTAGAGTTAAGTTTTTCTCCTCTATCTTGGACAATTGTAGCAGAAAGGGTCTTCTGTATTGTCAGATGTCACCCATCTCCACAACAGAGACACACGCCAAACACAGCCTATTTAAGTGTCCCCTGGTCCAAGCTGATTATCTAACAATCAGTACAGAGCTCCAGTGACTAATTTATACCAGGCAAGAGGTGACAAGTTAAACACGCCCATTTTGTCTAAAATGCTATAAAGGCATCAAGATGGAGGCAAGCTGCAGGGTCAGGGGTTTTGGTTGTTGGGAACCAAAGTATGTATGAAAAGGAAGCTGCTGTAAAGAAATGAAATGTAATGAGATACTCTTTCATGCATAATTCATTGCTGAAAACATGACTGCATAAAAAGCCATGGGTTTTAACAAGGCAAGCCTGCAATCATGCACATTATCTTCCCAGAGGAACTTTATATAATATTGGTCAAAAGAGGAGAGAATTCTGAATACCTGTACAAAATAAAGCTGACAGGTTTTCAAATGTAGCAGGATTGACTCTAATGTGCAATGCGTGTAAGAGAAACTATTTCTATTTATACCTAAAATACTGCTTAGTCAATATTTTATTTTAAAATATTTGCTACCTCATGAAAAAAAGGAGGGAGAGGAGAATGGAGAATACAGATACATTTTTGATAAATAACCTAAAATGCACAAGCAGGGATGGTTTCCTAAACTCTAGACTGAACTTTGAAGGGATTTTCACTCTTCTGGTAACAAAAGTTTTGATAGAAACATAGGCAATGAAGATGCTTAAAAATAATAACATGTTAGCTACAGTCAACATAAAATTTAATTTAAATATCCATTGCATCAAACATTACAGTGTAGCTCTGAAGACCAGTTTAGGAGTTAATACATGCCTCATTTGAAATGGTGTTTAACACGTTAAGTTGTTCATGGAGGGATTAAAGAGGAGTGTTGAGTAAAGTCTGAGATGTCTTAAATTTATCGCCACCAAATTCTGTAATAGCCTCTGCTTGAAAGAATTGGTAGTGTATAGGGAGGGGGCTGGCTGAGGTAGACTGTGGAAGTCCTTTGTTCACATTTGGGACTTATGGAGGAATACCGGGAAAACAAAAGGAGTGAAAGCATATGCAAAATTCACAAACTGAATGTTGTACAAGTGTGGGCTTGTCACTTTGGCCTATACTATATATTATCAATAACTGAAAGAAAAGCAAAATTAGCTACACTGTGTCGTATACAATTTTGTGGCTCTTACACACAGCTAAGGAAAAGATTTAGCATTTAGAAAGAATAGCATGTTAGCATCAAAGAGATTGACTCCCACATGACTTCACTTATTTTTTAGTTACTTGATTTAACATATGTTACAAAGAACATCAGGTTGAAATGATTTAGATGCCAAATAATCTATTTTATAATGAAAATATTGTGATTAGCCTCTTTTGTTGTTTCTTAGATTTTAAAAATGTGTAATTTTTAAATTAGATCAAGATTTTCAAAAAAAATTACACTTTATTTAAACCTTGTTCACAATACAGTTGTTTTAGCTATTCAATATTCCAGTACCAGTCCCTCCGCGAATGTGCTTGTAAAGTCATCGAAGTCCCTAATTTAACACCCCCAAGACTGCTCCCTTAGCAGGAAATGATTACTTCATATTGTTATTACAACAATATCTTGTAATGATGTTGCTAAAGTCATGGCCCTTTTACTGAGCTGTTACATGCAAATTGGGCCATCTGTGTTATTGCTTTCACTTATTGAACTTAGAGGACTTCTACTAGATTTTTTTAACCAAGTTGTCCATGCAAATTTGTTATAAATATTCAAAATTGAGCCCCAATCCCACACAATTGCAACTTCAAACCACCATTATATACAATTGTCCCAGCAATTGCTTATACCTGGCCCGATAGCAAATGTTCAATAATATATTTTATATTGCTTTTTATAGCAATTTTGCGAAAATTTATCAAGAAATCGTTTCTTTCTCTCTTTTCTCTCTTTCTTTCTTTCTTTCTCTTTCTCTTCCTCTCTTTCTCTCTCTTTCTCTTTCTCTCTCTTTCTCTTTCTCTTTCTTTGTCTCTTTCTCTCCTTCCTTTCCTTCCTTCCTTCCTTCCTTCCTTCCTTTCTTCCTTCCTTCCTTCCTTCCTTCCTTCCTTCCTTCCTTCCTTCCTTCCTTCCTTCCTTCCTTCCTTCCTTCCTTCCTTCCTTCCTTCCTTCCTTCCTTCCTTCCTTCCTTCCTTCCTTCCTTCCTTCCTTCCTTCCTTCCTTCCTTCCTTCCTTCCTTCCTTCCTTCCTTCCTTCCTTCCTTCCTTCCTTCCTTTCTTTTTTTCCTTACTCAATTTTTTGCTTTTTGGATCAGCCTGGCAACACCTGGCAATGCTCAGGTGTTACTTCTGGCTCTGTACTCAGGAATTACTCCTGGCCAGGGATCGAACCCAGGTCAGCCGTGTGCAATGCAAACACCCTATCTTCTGTGCTGTTACACCTGCCCCAAGTATTCTTTTTAGAAGATCTTTGCTTTTTGTTTTCTTAAGAAGATAATTAGTTAAAATTATTCAATCTTACCATGGAATAATTTTAGACAGAGAAAGACATAGGGCAGAGTTGCTACTGGCTCTCACTGTGCCCAGCCGCTCATGAGGTGCCCGGAAGGGATGGCAGGTTCTAGCCCTGGCCCGCCACCCCAGCAGAGCCTCACAACAAGCCAGATGACCCCCCACTCCATGAGGACCTCCATTTTCCACATCCGACTTCCCCCTCATCAGAACTCCACCCAGTAGACCAGCCTATCACAACCCGGCTCATCGAGATCCACCCTGCTGCAGTCTTTTTTAATCCGACCCAGGTATGCTGATCCAGAGACAGACATGGGGCAGAGCTGCTACTGGCTCTCACTGTGCCCAGCCGCTCATGAGGTGCCCGGGAGGGATGGCAGGTTCTAGTCCCACCACCCCAGCAGAGCCCTCACAACAAGCCAGATGACCTCCCACTCCATGAGGACCTCCATTTTCCACATCTGGATTTCCTCCTCATTAGAACTCCACCCAGTAGACCAGTTTATCACAGCCCGGCTCGCACGGCTGCAAGCGGTTCATCAATAAATGCAGGATTTTGAGATGACTACAAGAGTATGCTACCCGCATGACAGAGCCTGGCAAGCTACCCGTGTTGTATTTGATATGCCAGATACCAGTAACAATTATAGACCTCATTCCCATGACCTGATGGAATGGTTTGAGACTCTTTATGTTCCTGGAGCAAGCAGGTGCCCTTGGGCTCTACTTTCATGAGACAGGTCATATGGAGATGTTACTGGTGCCCGCTCGAGCAAATCGAAGATGAATGGGAAGACAGTGATACAGTGATACCATGGAACCTTAAAGCACTTGTGTTAGAAATTGTTAATAAGTTATTACAGGACAGGCATTGTATTGACATATTTTGTTATTGGTGGCTTCCTACTGTATATCCATTAAATGTGTTGTACTACTTAGGCTTCCACTTGATTAGAGGCATGCCAGGTAGTCAGTTCCACGCCCCAAAGCCACCACCTAGTTAAAATTTATCCCCAAATTTATCATCCTGTTAAAATTTGATTACTTTTATTGATTTCACGTGTAAAAAAATTAAAAATAAAAAAAATTTGGAATTCATAGTCCAGAGGGTAGGGAGTTTGCCTGGCATGTGGTGACCCAGGTTCAATCCCGGCACCCCATATTGTCCCCTGAGCACCGTCAGGAGTGATTCCTGAGTGCAGAGCCAGAATTAACCCTGAGCATTGCTGGATGTGACCCAAAAAGCAAAAAAAAAAATATTGGAACTCCTGGAGTGAGTGATGCATTTACAGTCTCACCACATTTGAACTCTTAATGAAGTACAGGCACAATCAAGCATAACTCCATGGATCTGGTTCTTTTAATACTGTAGGATTCTTGTATCACTTGAATCACTTGTCTTCCCCTTGTTTATCGATTTGCTCGAGTGGGTGCCAGAAACATCTCCATTTGTTGGGAATGAGATCCATTATTGTTACTGTTTTTGGCATATCAAATATACCACAGGCAGCTCTCCCAGCTCTTCCATGGCTCTGGGCTCATCCCAGAGGGACCAGTCTTTTCCTATGTCAGACCATCAACCTTCCAAGACCTACGGGGCAGAGCCTGGGAGTAGACAAGCATGTCTCCTGTCTGCCACCAGCTGATGCAGCCAGGCACTGAAGCCACACCTGCAACACCTGGAGGGGCAGGGTTGTAGGATTATCAACCAGTTTCTAGGTTTAGATGAATGGCTTGGAAGACTGCAGTGCTTCTGAAGCCCTGAAGCACGGTTCAATTTACAGTCTCCTCAAACATTCTGCCAAGAGTGGTCCTAAGCAGTGCTAGGTAAGTCCCCAAACAACCATGACAAATCCAGTTCTTACCATTACATTTGGAGTCTTTGGGCAATTTAATATCTAACTACTCGCCTTAATATGACTGTTAATTTCTTGACCTTGTTCTGTTATAAGATATTTGTAGTCCATTGTACTCTTGCAGCCTCAGTGACAAGGAGCTGAAGTTCCTGGCCATTCAGAATGAACAAGCTAGTTTCAGATATTGGACTCTAACAATAGAGTTTAATACTCAGCAATGTCTACCTTGCTTCCCCTTCCTCCTACTCTCAACATTCCATTCATTCATTTATTCACTTCTTACTTTCTCCTTCTTTCCTTCCTTCCTGTCTCCTTTTCACCTTCCCTTCCTCCCTCCCTCCACTTTCCTTTCCTCCCTCCCTCCCCCTTCCTTCCTCCCTCCCTCCCTTCCTTCCTCCCTCCCTCCCCTCCCTCCCTCCCTCCTTTCCTTCCTTCCTTCCTTCCCTCTCTTTCCTTTCCTCCCTCCTTTCTTCCTCCTCTGTCTCCTACCCCTTACTCTTAAAAACAGTACTGATTTATTCCTGCTTTTAATAAATCCAAGTTGTAATGTGCTTTCAAGAAGTTAGAACAGACTAACAGTATATTTTTCCAGAGAAAGATTCTTACGTTTGTTTTCTTCCACCTGACAGATGTGAGTTCTTCCACCTCTTCTTGATACTGCAGTCTGCTGCTGAGAAGTTTGCTGTATTGAAGGATCAATTTTCAAACACAGAAAGAATTTGTTTGCTTGTACACCTGTGCTCTAAAGGAAGTATTTCTATTGCTTCTGCCAGTTGGATGACTTGCTGAATTCTTTAGCATATATAAAAATGCAAAGTGCCTGAAATGGGAATCAAATGATAACATTATTAGAATTCTCTCTTGGGGTCAGATGAGACAGACGGCTGCATTAGAAGGATGTGCCTAAGTAAAGATTCTCTAGTCTAAATTTGTTTCCTATTTGTTTCCCTTTCTGTGAAAGCAATGCACATATTAAATATACGAATACAAAGCACTTTTGAAATAGTGGGCCATCAGAACGGTACATGCATTTAAAATCTGTCTGAGTTTCATGCACTGCCTTTGTAAAGATCACAAGTCTTGTGGACTCCAGATTTCATTTCTAATTAGAGTCTCATATACAGTCTCACAATAGAAGTAGTATAAAACGAAGATGTAATCCCAGAATTAAGAAGTAAAGCTTGCTTTGATCATAAAATCAAGTATAATCTGTTTATATCATAGCTTGCTTATTATTTTTAAAGTCCAATATTTTGGTGACACTAAACAATAGTTTCCTTTATGTACATCGACTTTGACTTCTAACAACATCACTTTCACACTCTCCTCAAGGCACTCTGGATCCAACATAATAATAAAGATGAAGCTATCTTGAAGCAAATGTGAAAAGTGAACTTTAAAGAACAAATTTATTTATTACAGTTTAAGGCACAGATTTACAATAGTGCTAAGATATATGGATTTGATGAACAAGGCTAACATACTTTTTACCACCATTAAAATTCCCAGGACCCTCCACCAATATTCCTCTGGTAAGGAACTAGACGCTTAAGGTAAGAATGATAGTCCAATATATTGAGAAATAGATGTATAGAATCAGCAGAAAACTTAAAAGATGCTTTATGGTATCTTCTTATAATTAACAGAAAAGAAAAAGAAAACTTTAAATAAGTATTTTAGATATTCTCATAAACGATGTAGATATATCAGCATCATTACTTTCATTAAGAAAAGGAAATGATAACTAGAAACCTATATGACTTGATTAGTAATAACAATTTCTAGAAAATTTAATTTATTTCTGAACAGTATTATTACATGAGGAGATTAAGGTATAGTAATAGTATTTGCAAGATTTCATGTGATGAAAATCCTGGAATTCATGCTTAAAATTTGATAGATTGGGAACAGTGAAAATGATTTTGCCTAAAGCTGCTGACCAATAGTAATCTAGAGAAAGGAATCCAATTGTAAGTCACAGTACTTTAACATCTGGTCTTCTGTTCAAAATGTATGAATAATTTGTGTGGAAAAATAATGCAAGGTACTATGGTCAAATCTGTAGGTAACTTTAATGGGGTATATAATATAAAAGTAGGTAGCAACACAATGAGTGTAAGAAAAAAAAAGCAAAAGAAGCCAAAGTATTCCGTTGATTCTTAAATTGTTATGATTCTGCTTACTATTATTAGAAAATTGAAATGGTAGCTACTGTTTCTAACATCTAGCTTTGTGACACTAGTCAGTAAATTAGTTCTAAATGTCTGGAAAGAGTACAACATGATGGTATTTTTTAAAAAGTATGAACATAAAGATGATCAACACAAGTTCCCTTTTGTAGGAGAGAGGCATAATTCTCTCTGCCCCTCATTTGTGGGATGCATTGTAGATGAATACTTCCAACCACTTTATAATTTCCTTGTATATTATGTCTCAGAAACCAAGATTATCTTACACAGAGTACAACCTGTCTGAAAATTTTATTTACATAAATATTTATTTATTTATTTTGGGATGACAATATTTGATGATATATTTTATTATTTTGATTATAAAATTATTTAATTTCTACAGCAATTTAGGGAGCACAGGATGCCACTGTCTCACGTTCATTGATTTAAAGAAAGCCTTTGATTCTTTGGAGACTGAAGCAGTTATCGAAGCCCTAGCCAAACAGGGTGTTCAAACCCAATACATAAAGATCTTTCGTGAGCTGTATTACGGATTCACCACCAGGATCTCACTATTCGACAAGGAAGTGATCATTCATGTCAAAAGGGGGTTCGACAGGGTGATACCATTTCACCAAAACTCTTCAGCTCCACCCTCAAGAACATCATGTGACAATTAGAATGGGAAGGAATGGGAGTGAAGAGAGATGGTCGGCAACTACACCACCTCCGCTTCGCTGATGACATCGTTCTAATAACACCAAACATTAGCCAAGAGGTACAAATGCTGGCTGACTTCGACTGAGAATGTTGAAAGATAGGTCTACAGCTGAATCTCAACAAAACAATGTTCATGAAAATGAACTAGTTTTAGAGGCCCTGTTCACTCTCAATGGAGCAAACATCTCTGAATGCAGCAGTTATGTGTACCTAGGTCGAGAAGTCAACATGATGAATGACCTACAATCTGAGCTGTGCAGGAGGAAGAGAGCGGCATGGAATGCTTTCGAGAAGCATTGAAGAAATAGCTAAAATGACAAAGAAATTCTGGCTCCAGGCACATCTCTTCTACTCCACCATTCTCCCTATATTAACATAGGCCTCAGAGCCCTGGGCCCTACCAAAGCAGGATGAGAATGCTATTCGGGTCTCCCCAAGAGGAATTGAAAATGCTATGCTTGGAATATCACGCCTCACTCAAATGAGAGAAGTTCTACCTCCATCTATGTTGCAGGGTCAGGTTCGCTGTCTCGTTTGCCAAGGCATCGAAAATCAGATGAAGTGGACATGCATTGCGATTTGGAGATGACCGCTGCCTAGAGCGGTTATCAACTGGATCCCACGGGACGTCAAAAGATCACATGGTAGCCCGCCTACAAGATGGTCAGACTTTTTGTCAAGACCCTGAAAGAATGGTTTGATGCTCTTAGTATTCCTGAAGCAAGCATATACCATAGGGCTACACTGGCACATGACAGGGTCAAATGGAAATGTTACTGGCACCACTCGAGGAAATCGATGAACAAAGGGATGTCAAGTGATCAAGTAATATTTATACTAGTTCCTGATATATCATGGATATTAATACCTTATCAGGTGGATGTTGGTTGAATATTATTCACCATTCTTTGGGCTATCTCTGCATCTTTGTCACTGTTTTTGAGGTGCAGAAGATTTTCCAGTTTCATATAGTCCCATTTGTTTTTTTTTAAGTATTTTATTATACCACCGTGAGATATACAAATAAAAAGATATACAATTAAAAAGTTCATGTTTGGGTTTTGGTCATACAGTGTTCCAGCACCCGTCCCTCCACCAGTGCCCGTCTCCCACCACCAACATCCCCGGTTCCCTCCCCCTTCCCCAGCCCACCTCCATGGCAGGTTCTTTATTTCTTTCCCCTTTCTCTCTCTTTCTCTTTTCCTTCCCCTCCAGACTATGGATTACAGAACATACATTAAAAGGTTGTCATGTGTATCCCCCTGCCTCTATTTAATGCTCAGTTCCAGGTTGGCACTAGTACCCTCGACTTTCCTCCAAAGACTAGAAATTGAACTCCCATTTGACCCAGCCATACCACTCCTGGGAATCTACTCTAGTCCCATTTGTTTTTATCTTTGCTTCCATTTGCTTATTGCGTGGTGTTTCATCTTTGAAGATGCCATTAGCTTCTCTGTTGTAGAGTGTTTTCTCCACGTTTTTCTCGATGTACCTTGTAGATTCATATCTGATGTAGAGATTCTTAATCTATTTTGATCTGCCTTTTGTGCATGGCATTAGGTGAAGGTCTACATTCATTTTTTTTTACATGTAGCTCCCTTGTGTTCCCAGCACCACTTGTTGAGGTGCTTTCTCTTCTACGTTGTTGCAGGACACCTAAAAGCCTCTGCATCTTCCCTGGATTGCCTCCTTCAGGTAATTTTGTAGATATGGGGGTAGTTTAAATGTGGCAGTTTATCTGACCATCTAGTCTGTACTGGCTTGTATCAATATTCTCTCATGCTACCACAATCATCGTGGTACTAGCTGGATCTCACCAGCATATTTGCCTGGCCACGTTGGATCTCTAAGTAACTAGCCCAGAGAGAAATGCTGTTTGCCTCCAAACAAACAAGCATGGCTCCCTGATAACTCAAAGGCAACTAAAATACAAAACTACCATGAAGTAGACGAGACTCTTGTGAAGGCTTGGAGAAATATTTAACTGGCATTGGTATAGTCTTTGATACAGAGGCTTGCCATCTCAGACAACCCTTCTCTACCCTATAAAGGCATTTCCAGGCAGATCTTTGCTCAAAGCAGCATATAAAAGGGCCTAGATGAGGTGCTGGGAGAAATTACCTGAGGCATTTGACCCTTCCTGCTTCCCATAATAGTGGGAGGTCTGAGTTACAGGAGTATAAAACTAGCCTGCTTCCTCTCTTGCTCTCTCTCTTTATGGGCCTCTCTCCTTTTTGGGCTCATACCCTTCTTGGGAGTTTTGTCTTTGTCTCCTCTTTACAGGGCCTTAACACGGTGGCCACCATCTTGGCTGGGGTTCTAGCAGGGAATCCTAAGCACAGGATTTTTCCTATAGCTGATTTGTATGCCTGGACCTGTGACAAGTAAAGCATTTTAAAACTGCATCTGATTCTTAAGTTTTCATCCATTCCCCCTGGATTCAGAGGTAGAAGGGAACTCGCTTCTACCCTTCCGAGGTAGAAGGGACTCCAGTGGTGTCCCTACATCTTGCATCCCTGGGTGGGCACAAACAACCAAACTTTAATATTTTTTGCTACTTTATGGAAGATTAAGTGATCATTAATTTTAGAGTGTGTGTTAGGATATTAAATTATATTCCATGGGCTAAAGGTCTGCCTCTATAGCATTATCAGGCTATTTTAATTACTACTGTTCTGTAGCAGAGTTTGAAGTTGGGGAAAGTGATACCTCCCATCTTCTTTTTTCCAAGAATTGCTTTAGCTATTCATGGGGTTTTGTTATTCCATACAAATTTCAGGAGTATTTGGTCAATTTCTTTTGCAGAATGTCATGGTTTTCCTTATAGGGATCACATTGAATCTGTACAAAGATCTAGGGAGTATTACCATTTTGATAATGGTAGTTCTACAAATCCATGAGCAGGGAACGTGTCTCCATTTTCTCAGGTCCTTTTTTATTTCTTAAAGCAATGTTTTGTAGTTTTATTTCTACAGATTCTTTACTTTCTTAGTCAAACTGATTCCTAGGCATTTGATTTTTATAGCACAATTGTGAATGGGATCATTTCTTTAGTATAGCTTTCTTCTCGTTTGTTATTTGCATACCTATATGCAAAGCATTAACCTTAGGGTATTGATTTTTTTACTTTTACTTTGTTTTTGAATAATTTATTATGTGAAAATCCCACTCAACTTGGTTAAAAAATATTAAATTAGGAATAAACATAATAAAGATTTCATGTTACTAAAATTCAACTTTTTAAAGTTTAATTTGTAGATATTAGGTTCACCCTTATAATTTTTTTAACCAACACTATGTTACACTTTCACTATAATTATCTTTTAAGTTCTCAAAAGCTAAATTTTTCAATTCTTGTATTTTTCCTGGGGGATAATTGAGACCAACACATATAACCTGTAGAGAAAAATTCGGCCCTTGTAATTTTTGGGAATTGTATCTATTACCTCAAGTATAAGCATTGCTTCCTTAGAGATGACTACAAGAGTATGCTACCTGCATGGCAGAGCCTGGCAAGCTACCTGTGTTGTATTTGATATGCCAAATACCAGTAACAATTATAGGCCTCATTCGGAATGGATTGAGGCTCTTTATGTTCCTGGAGCAAGCAGATGCCCTTGGGCTCTACTAGCATGAGACAGGACATATGGAGATGTTACTGGGGCCCGCTCCAGCGAATCAATGATGAACGGGAAAACAGTGATACAGTGAAGTATAAGCATTGGCTACTTAGTAAACACAAAATAACTATCTCCCGACAGATGAGTATAAAAATATACTCATCTGTCGGGAGCCGCTGAGGTCCCCAACAGTACCAGGAAGCGAGTTCCCTTCTACCTCTGAAGCCGATGTGGAATGGATGAAAACTCAGGAAACCAGCAAGGTTTTAAAATGCTTTACTAAGGGTTGCCTCCTTAACGCAGTAAGCAGCGCGTCAGTCTCATAAAATGCTTTACTTATCACAGAAAAGCCCTGTGCTTAGGATCCCGGCTAGGTCCCCAGTCATATGTAGGCCAAGATGGCTGCCACCACGTGTGGCCCTATAGAGAGAGGACAAAGACAAGATTCCAGCAGAAAGTGGAAGAGCGACCCAAAAAAGAGTGCGAACCCAAAAGAGAGTCCCCAAAAGAGAGAGAGCAAGAGAGGAAGCACGCTAGTTTTATTCCCCTGCAACTCAGACCTCCCTCTTTTATGGGATGCAGGCAGGGTCAGATGGCCTTAGGTAATTTCTCCCAGCACCTAACCTAGGCCCTCTTAGATGCCAAGATCTGCCTAGGAAATACCTTTATAGGGTAGAGAAGGGGTTTCTGAGATGGCATGCCTCTATACCAAAGACTATACTAATGCCAGTTAAATACTTCTCCAAGCCTTCACAAGAATCTTGTCTTTACTTCATGGTAGTTTTGTATTTTAGTTGCTTCTAATATCAGGGAGTCATGCTTGCTTGCTTGGAGGCAAACAGCATTTCTCTCTGGTCTAATTATTTAGAAGATCCAACATGGCCAGGCAACTATGCTGGTAATACCTAGCTAGTCCCACGATAATTGTGGTAGCATGAGAGAATATTTGTATCAGCCAGTAGAGAATACATGGTCAGAAACTGCCACATTTAAACTACCCCCCCTATCTACGAAGTGACCTGCAGGAGGCAATCCAGAGCAGATGCAGAGGTTCTTAGGTGTCCTACAACACTCATCTAGCACAGAAAATGTTAATTCAGACCTTTTTTTTTGTCCATCATGTTCGGCAAAATGTTAGGTGTTTGTTCCTTATAAGATGAATAGCTAAAATTACCCTGAAGTGAGAGCAGTAGGCCGTATGTATAATCCAGGCACACATAATGACAAATATGACAGAAACAAAGTGCCTGTAGTACCAATGCCTAAAACTTAAGGTACAAAACCTATAGACCAGTAATTAGTTGGCACTATAAATTCTGGAAAAATATATAGCTATATGTTAATTAAAATTGTGGGAAAGGTAAGTATGATATTGTAACAGCATATGGTCATCTAATATGGCTACTTAAACTTCAAATTGTTTTTGTTTTGTTAGCACAATGACTCCTTTAGAAATATACATTAAATAATATTTGGATATACATACTAAGTGTTTAAACTCTCAGAAAATATTTAAAAATCATGAGAAGAGTACATGAATATGACATTTATTGATTTTTTTTTGTATGTTTTCAAGATAGACAGCCTGGGCATTAATATTACTATTGCTTTAGTTACCTGCTATGTTTCAATGTACTACTAGAATATTTCAGATTTAAATTTTATTATATTTCATTATTCTTATGACATTGTTAGTTTAATGGTTAATGTGGGAAAACATTACCATTATATGTTCAATTTAAATTTAATAAAGTGGGTTTATATGGCCCCTTCTACATATAAGTTTAACCACTGAGTCTGTGTTACTCAAGAGAAAGTATTTAATAAGCACATGACCTGATATGAAGGATAGAGGAGGGACATAAACTCCAAATTACTCCCCCCCAATGCTACTATTTTTTCTCTTTCAATATTTTAGTTTATCAATAATGATCACAACATATTTGATGTGCAATTTTATTCATATGCACAGTATCTGAAAATTAATATGTGCTAGGATAAATTGTTTTATTTTATAAAATCTATTTTAATTTATATCATTATTCTTTCAGTTCTCTTATTTTGAATTAAATAAAAATATTTACATGAAAAGCTTGATCTTACACTAAACCAAAAGGAAGAAAGTTAAAGTATTTCATTATGAATGTTCTCAAGGGTGGCACTGAAGAGTTTTGGTGAAATGGTATCACCCTGTCAAACCCCTCTTTTGACATCAATGATCACTTCCTTGTAGAATAGTGAGATCCTGGTGGGGAATCCGTAATACAGCTCATGAAGGATCTTGATGTATTGGGTTTGAATGCCCTGTTTGGCTAGGGCTTCGATGACCACTTCAGTCTCCACAGAATTAAAGGCTTTCTTTACATCAATGAACGTGAGACAGAGCGGCATCTTTTTTTTAATTTATTTTTTAATTTTTTATTTTTACAATTACAAAGATATACAATTAAAAGTTCATATTTGGGTTTTGGTCATACAGTGTTCCAGCACCCATCCCTCCACCAGTGCCCATCTCCCACCACCAACGTCCCTGGTTCCCTCCCACCTCCCCAAGCCCTCCTCCAAGAGAGGTTCTTTATTTCCTTCCCTTTCTCTTTCTCTTTTCCTTCCCCCTCAGACTATGGATTACAGAACGTACATTAAAGGGCTGTCATGTGTATCCTTTTGCCTCCATTTAATGCTCAGTTCTAGATTGGCATTAGTACCTTGACAATTGTTAGCACCCTGTTCCATTTTCTGTCTTACCTAGCCTCTGACTCCCACATGTTTGTGATAATTTCCACCTTTGACGAGACCTCCTGATATATGCTTCACTTGGCCTTGGATATTGGTATCATAATATGTACATATATATTTATGTTATGCAAATAAATGCAGTCATTCTGTATCTGTCTCTCTCCTTGTGGCTAATTTCTTTTTTTTAATTTTTTTATTATACCACCGTGAAACATACAATTACAAAGGTGTTCATAATTGGTTCTTGGTAATACAGTATTCCAGCACCCATCCCTCCACCAGTGCCCCATTTCCACCACCAATGTACCCCTCCCCCCCCCCCCCCCAGGCCGCCTTAATAGCAGGTACCCCAGTTTCCTCTCTTTCTCTCTCTATCTCTCTCTCTCTGTCTCTGCATCTCTCTCCCTCTTATTTTACACATTGTGGCTAGCCCTGCAGATATTTAGAGTTTATCACTTAAGTCTCTTTGTGTATATTCAGTGGTGAGTTTTAATCTGCCATTACCATTTCCCATATTTAGTAAAACACTGGTATCTATTTATATCCTATTAATGAATGCAGTCATTCTATATCTGTCCTTTTCCTTCTGGCTAATTTCACTCAACATAATCTTCATGCCCATCCATTTATAGGTAAATTTTATAACTTGATTTTTCCTAACAGCTGCATAGTATTCCATTGTGTAGATGAACCAAAGCTTTTTTATCCAGTCATCTGTTTTTGGGCACTCTGGTTGCTTCCAGATTCTGCCTATTGTGAATAATGCTGCTATGAACATAAAAGTAGGGATGGTGTTTCTGCTGCCTATTTTTGGTTTCCCTGAGTAGATTCCAGGAGTGGTATGACTGGGTCAAATGGGAGTTCAATTTCTAGTCTTTGTACTCCCACAAACCTCAATGAGTTTGGTTACCGTGTGGATATGGTTGATTGTGCGAATCCTTTTTTGGAAGCCAGCTTGCTCGCATGGTTGTCCTTCATCTAGTGTTCTGCCAATCCTGTTCAGGATTACTTAAGTGAACAGCTTGTAGATGACAGACAAAAGACAGATGGGGTGATAGTTGCCGATGTTATGAATGTCTCCCTTCTTGAACAGTAGAACTGTCCTGCTGGTTTTCCATTGGGAGGGCACCTTGCATTTGGACAGGTAGCATTTGAAGAGCTGAGCTAGTGTATTCATGAGTACTGATGCCAGATTCTTCAGGTGTTCGGGTCTGACTTTGTCTGGGCCTGGTGCTGTTCCCTTCTTTACCGACGAGATGGCATGTTGGATTTCAGAAGGAAGAACGTTGGGAATGACATATCCATCCTGCAGAATTTGGTATGTGGGCAGGTGGACGTGGCTATCAAAGAGATCTGAGTAGAAGTCATGGATAATCTTCTCCATTGCCTTTCTGGAAGATGTGATAGATCCATCAGGGCGTCGGAGAGCAGTCATCTTGGTCTTATAGTTGGCGAAGGACATGCGGGTGGTGCGAATGCTTTTCCCGGCTTCTGCTGCTTCTTCCAGTATTTCTGCTCTTCTGTATTTGAGGTCTTCCGTTATCGCTTCTCTGCACTGCTTTTGCAAGCTTGGATGTTAGCATTTGGTCACCTAACTCGTGCCTTGCCAAGTTGGCGGATGAACTCGAGAGTTTCTGAAGACAGGCATCCTTTTGTGTCTTTCTCTCTCTCGGCATTCTTACATTGATATCCTAAGATATTTTTTTCTGCAATTCTATATGCTGATTATTTCAGAAATTGAAACATTAAAAATATATGTATTATAAAAGTCACAGTAATTCCAATCCTTTTGTTATACTGCTGTTAAAGTAAGGTGATATCTCTAAATCATGAACTATGGAGAGAAAAATCAGTCCAAGAATTGGGAGTAACGGAACAGGAGATGGTGGATAAAAATTTTATGAGAAAGAAAAAAATAAATGAAGGAACATTCTGAGTATACAGACTAAATGGCCAACTCCAAATATGTGTTAAGGAGTAAGAGTAATGCTAGATTGTGAAAACCTGAGACATTGCCACATTTAAAAAGGATGATGATTATAGGCATGTGGGCAAGCTTTAGCAAAGCCTTGAAATAATAGAAATAGCTCTTTTAAAGTCTAAAAATATGAACTTTTTAAAATCTCTCTTTATAGAACACTTTAATGATATATAATTAGCACATCATAGAATTTATTCTTTAAAATTGTAAGATTCAATGCTTCATGGTATATTCACTGTACATCCATCAGCACCAATTTTATTACATTTTCATCACAACTAAAGAAACCTTGCATTTATTAGCAATCAAACTCATTTCTCTATTCATACAATGATTACCACTAATTTACTATATATCTGAGTATTCACACGCTATGGGGGCACTGTATATAGTGAAATCCTATTATGTGGACTATTTCACCACTGAGTCCTGTCCTTTTGCCACATTAAATAGCCAAAATGGAATCTGTGTGGTCTTATGTTAATTTTCTTTATAACTATTCATTAACTGCAAGCTCCAAAATTTCCTGGCTGCAAATTCAAATACATATAATTGCAAATTCATGTACATATAATAAATATACATATATATTATATGTACATGTATTTGTGTGTACATATATATGTATGTGCATAGATAGGAGTAAGATAGAGATACTTGTTTTTGGCCATTTAGAGCTAAAAGTCTGTGTGCTTTGCATACCTGGTGAAGCTGTGTATAATATCTGCTAGTCACAATTTAGATTAATCCTTGATTTATCTTGAGCTCCAAGTCTCTGTTTTCCATTTTGTTTTATTTTTTCTCTTACCCTACTTTAAGTTTTTTATATTTCTCATTAGGGTGAAATCAGTATTTTCACTGAGGAATGAGCTTGTAATTCATTTGCTGTTCATTGTTTTCCATTACAGAGATGAGGTAAAGAAGCATTCCCATAAACTTTTCCCCTTTGTGGTGCTCTTGCTGCATCCCGTATGTTCAGAGTGGTCAGATCTTCACTCCCAATAATATCAGATGTATTTTTATTAACTTTTTCCCCCTAACTTACTAAGCTCACTAGTAGGCTATTTATTCTCCACAAATTATTATTTTTCCTGCCATTTTCTTTTGGTTAATTTTTAGGTTCACAATACTGTGATAGGAAAACATGCTTGAGATATATTTATATCTCAAATGCATGCATTGTTTGTGTTCCATGTTTATCCTTGAGAAATTTTATTAACATCTAAAAATATATAGTTCTCTTTTGATATGAGATATGAAATGGAATACATTCTAAAATATATTAAGGTCATAGGATCTAGGGACCAGAGAGATATTAATATAGCAGGTAGGGTGCTTGCATTGAATGCAACCAAATTGATTCAAAAATTTGCATCACCTATGGTCCCTGAGTCTGCCAGGAATAATTGTTGAATATACTGCCAGAACTCATCCCTGAGCAAAATCACCTTTTCCCTCTGTGACCTCAAAAAAGCAAAAACATATCATCTAATTTGTAATTTAAGGCCTTTTTTCTTGATTTTCTGTCTGGATGATCTGCTCATTAAGTGACGTGTCAAAACCTTGGCTTCTCTCTTGTCAGTGTCTCCTTCCAAGTGTGCCATGTTTTCTTTATAGACTGAGTTTTCATGTTAGGTGACTAAGCATACAAAACTGACATGGGTTATCCTTTAATGTATCCATTTATCATTGTATAATGTCCAACTTTGATTTTTTCCAGATATCTGTCTTATCTATGTAAGTCATTATAGCCTTTAAAAGTTTTACTGAGAACATTTTTGGAGATATACTGAAATGGTGGGAGGAATGGACTGGGAATGTCACGTACCTGAAACTGTTGTAGACAAATTTGTAAGTCCTGGTGCTTACACTTAAAAATAATAATAATATGGGGGCCAGAGCTATAGTCCAGCAGGTAGTGCATTTGCCTTTGCACGTGGCCTGCCCATGCCAGCCCGGGTTTATCCCTGGCATCCCATATGGTCCCCTGAGCACTGCCAGGAGTAATTCCTGAGTGCAGAGCCAGGAGAAACCCTTGAGCATTGCTGGGTGTGACCCAAAAAAGCAAAAAAAAACCCAACAAAATAATAATAATAGTAATAATAATAATAATAATTTTCCTTTTACTAGTTTTCATCCCATTACTTTGTTTATATCTATGTCTACGTTTTTTTAATGGTTCTCTTGTAACAGATTAGTGTTGGTATTTCAGTTTTTTTTGTTTGCTTTTTTAGGTAAACACCCGGCAATGCTCAGGGGTTACTCCTGGCTCTTCACTCAGGAATTACCCCTGGTGGTGCTGGGGCCATATGGGATGCCAGGGATCGAACCCGGGCCGGCAGGGGCAGGCAGCGTGCAAGGCAAATGCCCTTCCCTGGGCTATCGCTCTGGCCCCTGGTATTTCAGTTTTAATATATATAACCACTCTGTTTTTCACTGATGTTTCAGTACTTAGTGTGAACTAAGAGTGATTTCCCTTAGTGTAAACTAAGGGTAATTATTTGTTATGAGATTTGCTACTGCAGTCATGACTTTGGTGGTTTTGCTCTATTTTCTTGTTTGGTATTTTCATGACTTTACTTTTGTATTTCTGTTGTAATTGTAGGGAGCTCCTGGAAAAATTTCTTGAGGAGTATTTTACATATGAAATTCCTTGATCAGTTGTTTCTACTTGTTTAATATTTTTAACTTTATCAAATAATTTAATTAATTTCCAGAATTCTGAAATATTAATTGTGAAACTCTTTTCCATTAATCTTCTCGTTTCTATGTTTTTTTATATTTTTGAGCAAATAAACAGTTTTTTGGCTCATCATTCTAATAGTGCTCTTTTAAAATTTTTCAATGCTTATTAATATAGTTATTTTTAAGATCTTAATTGTTTCAAACTAAACATCTCTGTAAAAATGCTCAATTCTTGCATATTTTAGTCTATAATAGTAAATAGAATCCATGCAATTTTAGTCTATGATAGTAAATAAATAGTGCTCACTCTCAGTGCCTGCCTCTACCTCACCACCGTGTTGACATTGTTGTGCCTTGTTTTTATTAAGCCTTAAAGCTTGTTTGTGGATTTGGTGCCAACTCTTTTTAGAATTATACCGAAGACAATCTGCTCCTCGAAGTGTTGCAGGTGTGGCTGCAGTGCCCAGCTACGTCAACAGGTGGCAGTCAGGAGATAGGCTTGTCTACACCCAGGGTTTTGCCCCATGGGCCCTAATTGGTTGATGGTCTGACAGAAAAAAAAACTGGGCCCCCTGGGATGAATCTAGAGCCAAGGCAGAGCCTGGCAAGCTACCCATGGTGTATTCATTATGCCAAAAACAGTAACAGTAATGGACCTCATTCCCAATGAATGGAGACATTACTGGCTCCCACTCGAGCAAATCGATGATCAATGGGAAGACAAGTGATAGAAGTTAATAGTAAATGATTATCTTTTGGTAGAAATATTGATAAGGTGTCTATATACTGTAGCATTTTATTCTAAAAGAATACAATGTTTCATAAACAGCCAATATAAAATTATAAATATATAGCAAGTCAGCAAAAATAGGCTATTTTTAAATTATTCGACAAGGCAGAGAATAATTTACACATAAAAATTATAGGGTAATATTTCAATCTACAGATATTTTGGCACTGAATAGTCATTCAAATTCACTTTTGTGATCCATATTAACCTTTCTTGAAGGTATGCTACTATTCAGGAGTCAGAATACTTTTCTTGACATCCTATTATCAGATGTAGATTTCCATCTTCCTTCAAACAGGTGGGTAATTTTTTTATAAGAGAATTTCCCTATTTGACTGTATATTATAAATAGTTTGAATACTGAACCCAGAGCCACTGCAGAGCCTGGCAATCTACCTGTGGTGTATTTGATATGCCAAAAACAGTAACAATAATGGACCTCATTCCCAATGAATGGAGACTTTACTGGTGCCTGCTTGAGCAAATAGATGAACAATGGGAAGACAAGTGACAAGTGACAAGTGAAACCATACAACAGCAAGAGTTTTTGGCAAGCTTCCCTGTTTTATTTGATATGCCAAATACAGTAACAATTATATTAGTTCATCCCCATGACCTAATATAATGGTTTGAGGCTCTTTATGTTCCTGAGTGAATAGATGCCCTTGGGCTCTACTAGCATGAGACAGGCCATATGGAGATATTACTGGTGCCCGCTCTAGCAAATAGATGATCAACAGGAGGATAGTGATAGGGATAGTAAAATTTCATGTGTGGTGGCAAGTCTGATAGTTTCTAGTGGCTTTACTAACAGAGTCTGGAGACAAGTAGAAAGAATTTGAAAGAAAATGTAAGTAGCCAATGCATGTTGAGAAATAATTGGGCAAACATTTAGAGAGATTGAAACATGGTTTTAAATAGGTGTAAGATTTCAAGGCTATAATCTTACCAGTTATCTTGACATCTTAATTTCTTTACTTTTTTGACGAATTTTTCAGTGATCCAACCTTTGTTTACTTCAGTCTATAATTTTATATCTGCTCTCATGCTATGTAAATTAACTCCTTAGTATAAAGATTACGCACTGTCTACTTCAAGGACACATGGGGCATGCTATGCTAATAGACCATTGTTACAACTCTTAGTAAACAGGCTGACACGTACAAAATATATGCTTATCAGTTCATCTGTTGGAAGTGATTTATTATTTATATTACAAAATATGTATATGTTTCTGAAAGGCCTGTTTACTGTTACCTCCTCGAAATAGTCTTATTCAAAAGTGATTGCTGATATAAATAACTGACCCACTAACTCTCTGATATGTTCTGATCATTAACTAGAGGAAATCTGGCCAATATCTATTCACTTATTATGACATGTACACTACTTCATACAAAGTTATACTGATAGATTCAGCTTGTTTCCTTAAAAATTCTTATAGATTATGAAAATGAAGAGCTTGTTCCAGTGATGAATTTTAGCTAAAAACCCATAGAAGCAGCATAGATGGCATTCTGTTTTATTCCAAGTAAAGAAAACATTTTATTTAGAGTTTGTTTCTATTTCTATTTCATTAACCAACTCTTTGTACTACTCCTTATGTTCTTCTATTTAAAAAGTCTTTGTAATAGTTTGTAAATAACTTTCTAACTTGATCACTTGATCACTTGAATCCTGTTATTCATCGATTTGCTCGAGCTGATGCCAGTAACATTTCCATTAGACCCTATCACGTGCCAATGTAGCCCAATGGCATCTGGTTGATTCAGGAATATGAAGAGCCTCAAACCTTTCCTTCAGGGTCTTGACAAGGAAGTCTGACCTCCAAATTACCTGGGAAATTTACCTCCAAATTACCGTGAACTTTCTAACATAAGAGATATATATTTTCCTCCACTCTCATGAACAACTTGTGTGTATATATATATATATATATAAATACAAATATATATATATATATAAAACCTTTTTGATCTGTGACACCTTTGAGAGAAAAGGTATAGCAGAAATATTAGCAAGAATATTTTATAGACTCATTGAAAGTGAGGGTGAGCAGATTAAAAATCTTTAATTTAGGTCATCTAGTCTAAAAGACTAGAAGAAGATATGACATGAAATATTTATCAAATAGTATTAGTTATTTGAAAATATGATAAATATTTGGTCTCTTATCTTTATTATTGGTCTCTTATCTTTATTATGGAAACCTACTTTTATTGACCTTTTTTATTGTCCACTTTTATTTTCCACTTAATGCATCATTGCTTTGCCACCCAAACTTAAGTAGCCCAAAGAAGAGATAAAGAAAGAGAAGTAAAGATAAAGGGAGGAAGGAAACAGAAAAGAAAGGGATGGAATAAAGGAGAAGGAAAAAGATGGGGAGGAGATAAGAAGGAAAGAAGAAGGAAGGAAGAAAGAATGCAGATACTAAATGAGTACATTTAAAAACACATAAATGTTTTATTGTGCATGATTATTACAGTTGTTTATAAGGAAAATTTTTAAACTTGTTGAACCTTTTACAGATTAGAATATAGATTTAGTATGGGAGAAAATATAGCATACTGTATACAATCAGAAATCTAACCAGACTGCCTACAGTATAAGACATGTGGCAGCATTTTATGATGCTAAACAAGTGATTTCATTTACATGCTATTTATTTAAATGTTATGTTTAAGTGTTATATGTTACTATTGCCACAGTTACCAGAAAACCAAATTTCCTTTTTATATTTAGAACATATGTTGTTAATCCAGTATAATACAATGATTTTTAATTGGGATTGACTTGCAATACTTACATTTTACTTTGCAAAACAGTGAATATTCTAGGACTCATTATACAATCGGTTCATTACACAAACAAAACCGATGGCTTACTTCATACTAGCCTCTTCAGGCACAGAACATAATTTCTGAATGAGGCTCATAAAACCCACCTAAGTGCTGCTGTAAGCCAGATTTAACTAGAGGGTCTCCTGTGTTCCACTCTTGATTAGAAATCTGCAATATTGATAATTAGTCTAAGAAAATGATGACTACATAAATTTAAATATACTAATATTACTTACTGCACAACTATTATGAAGTTGAAAGGAGTTACCATTAGCATTAGTTACTATTACCTCCATATTGATAGGAAAATTAGCTCACAGTGAACTTTGTTTTCCTGCCACCCTTCATTCTCTGCCCCTACTACCTAGCTCTCTCTTTCCTCTAACATATCACCTGTTTCCTACTTGAAATGCAAGTAAGGCATTTTGGGTTCCAGCCATGGCTGGATTTCTAGGCCTCATGTGCCTATGTACATGTTTGTTGATATATGTTTTTAGATGATTTATATACATTGCTGCCCTCAGGTAACACTTGCTTAAGAAACTCACCATTGGTGCCAGAGCGATAGCCCAGCGGGTAGGGCATTTGCCTTGCACGCAGCCGGCCAGTGCTGGCCCAGGTTCGATCCCTGGCATCCCATATGGTCCCTGGGCACTGCCAGGAGTAATCCCTGAGTGCAGAGCCAGAAGAAACCCCTGAGCATTACCGGGTGTGACCCCAAAAAGCAAAAAAAAAAAAAAAAAAACTCACCTTGAAATGCTTTAGCTTTTCTTTTAATTTGCCTATCTCAAAGTCAGATTAAATGATCTCATATTTGTGCAGCTTTACATATTTCTTACCTAATTCACATTTAAAGTAATTTTCCTCCAAAAGTCAATGAATCAAATAAAATTATAGTAAAATAACTTAGCATATAGACATGTTTTAATAATGTATTAATATTGGAATTAATTAGTAAATTTAGTAATTAATTTAATATATAAGACTATGCATGTAATCTTCAATTTCTGATTGAACAGATTAAATCTACTACTTGTCTATCTGATACCCTGGAAATAATATTTCTTTTCTTTTTTTAACATTGATTTTAAATGGACAGCACTGCTCTCCCTAGGGAAATATTCTCAGCAGAAAATCCAGGGGTCTGATAGTCAATAATAAAAAAAAAAACATGAGAAATCGGAGAAAGATCTTCTGAATAAATACATAGGTCAAGAAAAGAATGATATACTTAGAAGCATTTTTATGTTATCAGTCCATCCTCTTTTCATAGCTGAGTTTATCAGGGAAATGTCCCACAGTGCATGACTTGGTGGGATGCTCTAGCATTCAAAAGGATACAAATTTTTGAGCAAGGTTGTAAATGATATAAAATATCTCCTTTTAAATCTGAGCTTATACAGTTATATCAACTCTGTAGTTGTAGCACATGGTAAAGTAACTATAAACAATAATGTTTTCAACTAATAATATCTGAAATAGTATTTTTTTATCTTGTAATAGGTAAGTTCAGATCACCTCATAACCAGAGTGTAATGAAATTGTCAACATTTTCTTCATTTCTTCTTTTCCTGACAAATGGTGTGAACATATCACCTTTTTTTCTTAATGGAAAACCTAACTGGAATACATCAAAATGCTATTAGGTTTTTCATTTTCTTCTACAATGAAATGCTGGAGAATGCATACCGCCTTCATCTGGGCACCACTGTGGAATATTCCTTGTCCCTGATAAAATGACTGCAAAGGAAAATCAAGTCGAATTGTTCTCTGGTTTATGTTGCTGCTCCTTTGTTACAGTCTTTCTGAGAATGTGTGCAGGGGGATTATCTGTGCTGCAGAAATACACATGGGTCATGTTAACAAAAATGTGTTTAAAATTTTACCCAAGTAATTTTAATGTGCAAACATGTTTAATGAAAAAGTCTTCATGTCCAACACTAATATACACATGCTGCATTTTGGTATAAAAAGAAAGAATAGCAACATAGACTGTGTGTCAAAAAGTTTCCAAAGATGCTTATTGCAATATTATGTAGGACGACGGGAAAATAAAATCAAGTGCTCTTACCCCCTGGGAAATATCCATAGCCTATTCATTGTTTAATTTATTTTGTCTTGAACTAAAGTAATAATGGGATATAAAATAAATCCAAGTGAACATACATGAAACACAGAAGTCAGTGTAGAAACCACTTCTATTTCTTCCACCTACGAAATTTTACCTATGGATCACAATGATTAAAACATAAAGTAACATTTTGTCCTTCTGGAAATTCAACATTAAGAAAACATGAAGTAAGGTTATTGTTGACCTCAGAAGCAATTTGATTACTTGAGATATTTTCAATTAAATATTACATAAATGGAGTGTGCATATATAATATATGCACATATATGTATATAGTTTTCCTTAATATATAAATTTCTGAAGTCGTAGTCATATGGCATATTAATCTACACCATTCAGGGTATAAAACAAAGTCCAGTGACATTCTTTGAAAAGTTGTCTGGTATGACATAGTAAGCTGATAATTTAAGAAATAACATAATTGAATTGAAAATAAAGCTATTTGGAACACTCTAGACTCAGCTCAACAAATTCTTCATACTTTTATCAATCAATTCTAAATATCCTAAATTATTCTTAAATTAAAGGACAATCATATGTTTTACCAGGTATATTACCCTGGATAATGCTTCAGTGATTTTCCTGTGGTATCTGAGAAGTGGTATCTTGATTCACTCTGAATGACAGGTTCAGACCAAGCATTTCTCCTAATGCTTAGAAAGAACAATAAATATTTTCTTGGAGCTCTTGTCATGATTTACTTTTTTTAAATCCTACCTAGAGTTATGAGTAGACTTCATAGTGGAACATTTTCATTTTATTTTCACCTTAACAAAAATGCACCAGCTGTGTCGTGAAACTCATTTCAACTACAGAAACGAAGCCAAAGTATTCAATACTGAACTTCCTGGAAAAAGTGGCCTTTCAGAATACACAGTACAGTCATTTCAATCACCAAATAAAATATTGTTAAATGTGGGATGGACACGTTAACATATTTATGCCTACCTCTTTTTCTCTTTCAGTGTCTAAATAATTTAATGACCCAAACTAAATATTTATATACCACATTTTTGATGGACAATTTTAAGCAAATTTATCCTAAAATTGAAGTAATAATTTCATATTGCACTGATACACATCTAGTATATATGATTTGGGGGATACTCAGCTGCTATGTCCAAATCTGTTCGATTTAATGTACAATAGTTACTATGGAGAACGCCACACTTTTTTCAGTCTCATCAGTGTGGTAAAGCTACTGTTTCAGAAAGATATATTTTCAAATCAGAGAAAAATAAAATAAAATGCACCTAGAAATCAAATGTCCATGTCATTAACTACTACCATTTGGTATTGCTGTAATAACACCCCAATTGCATGCATGGCAATTTACATCGCAATATCCATTATGCTCTGTTCTGCAATTGGCTTTTGGAGGTCACTGTACCTTGATTTACTTTGTTAAAAGAGAACATTTTCTGAGCATCAAAGCCATTCTGTTTAGGGCCCACTATATCTTTGCTGACAGTTTCCTTATAGGTGAGAGGGGTTGCAATGATGAGTTAAACTGGAAATTGTGAAATTTTAGCCATAAAAATCCTTAGTAAAATACAATTTCATCATTTTTTAAATTTTAAAAACATCAGAGAGGTAAGCTAAAATTGAACTGTTGCAAGTTTTATCCTCTGGTGAATTTCTGTAACTATGACATCGTTTCCTCAGGCTCCCATGATTTGTATGGCATTTATTTCTCTTATTTTTAATTATAGGTATAAACTAGCTGCCTTGCTGATTCATTTACTGCAGTATTAGCTGCTCATGGTAGATGCTAGATTCACTAGAGATCTGTCACAATTTTGAATTGGATACCCATTATCGAGATTGATAGCACTTATCAAACCTCAAAATATGTGTGTGTTCTCTTTTAAATATTAGCTGTCAGAGTATGATAAGTTGTGTTGGATTGTATGGAGTGGAGTTGAGCATAGGACACGGTGAGGCTTAGTTTTAAAGACGAACTCACTTTATAGCTGAAATCCATGACAAAAGGAAAGGCAGGCAGAATGCCAATGTGTGTAGAAGACAGATGCCAGGGTTCAGTGACCATTTCAGATAAAGGAAAACTATCTGACCTTCCTACTTTTTGTCTTAAAAGATGATATGTTTAACTTTTAGCTCTACAAAGCAGAAAGTGAGTAAAGAACATAAAACAGTTCTTGTGCAATGGGGAATGTGAGCTTTATTGTGAATCTTAGGGAGGTAATTCTGCCAAAGAATTATCAAATTATTGAAATATGTGTTCTGTGTAATGCTACATTTCATAAAAATATTTCCATTTTGGAAAACGAATTGAAAATGGAACGGAGATTGATTTAAGTCATTTAAAAAAGATCTTGTAGTATATCTTAGTTCATATACTTACTATTTCTATGTTAATCACTACCTTTCAGCTTAGACACACGCATAGTGACATTATCAAAGCTAGAGAGAACAATTTTATTTTTTCTATTGCTGAATTATTTTCAAGTATTTTGCCTTCATATTTTTTCTGCAAAATTTTACACATTAATTCTTTCTAATTGGCTTATAGCTAGCTTTCGGGTATCCTTGTGTAGAGACAGCTGTACTATGAAAGCTCTGATGCAGTGTTTTCTCTTTAATGGTGCCATTTTAAAGTACATAATTGTCTCTTTGTCCATATGGTCTAACAAATACGGTCTTCCTCTGACAAAGGACTACTGCTAATTTTATTACTATTGTGTTTTATATCTTTAAAATACAATAGAGAAGCACTCACTTCTAACCAACTAAATGCAGGGTTTTAATTAAGCGGAAACCTTGAAAAGACGGCTTTTGCAAAAAGGCTCAATGGCTTCCTCAACCTCTATGTAAAGGGCAGGGTGTTAAAACAAACCTGCCACTTGTATTTTCAAAGGCAACAAAAATAAGAGCTAAAGATAATCTCTCCATTAATATTATTAATGCGGTTCCGTTTTCTTGACATGCTTTAAAAGCAGTCCGACTTGTCATGAGCATCACATTTGCAAGCACTGTCACAGCTCCTGAAGGCTCTGGTGAAAGCACGAAGTGTGTTAACAGCAACTGCGAACGGCCTTTGGGGAACAATAGGTTTACCTGAGACCGTGCCTGGCTTTTCAAAGAACAAGTTGCTATATTACACTCCATACTCACATTTGTGCTCATATAACACTTGACCCAGCATCATTTTCTGAAGTACCGTTTCCAATTCTAAATTTCTTACTTATCCCCTTTGGATCATCTAATTTGAGTGTTATACCATTTACCGACAACACAGTGATTCCAGCATGCATGGCCAATGGTTTCTTGTGCAAGGGCCTCAGCATTCAATAGGTTGATATATGTCTTTTATTCTCTCCAAAATGTTTGGCTTTTTAGTTCTGCTATATTTCCTAGCACTCAGGTATCATAAATAATTATCTAATAAAACCTATTGCATTCAGCTAGTGGCTGTAGATGATCCCAAGAATATGAGAACAATTGTGCCTTCAAGCATATCAGAAGCACCAAAAACAACATAAATTTCCCCAGAAATCTGTGAGTAACAATGATTGCTGTTTTACTATTTGTCTAATAATTAATATGCTCTATGTTGCTGTTGCCATTGGATAAAAGTACTTTGCAATGGCAGTTCATTTATGCAGGCAGGCCAACACAGTGGCTAAGTTCATATCACTGCATTTTCTTGCAATAGGACAGTGGCTGCAGCAAATCATTTTGAATAAGTAATCGGAATGGATATTGTTTTGAAATTTTCTTTTTTCCTTAGGTCAAGTAAGTTCGTAACTGACATACTTTTATAGAATTAGGAATGGACTAACTGAATTTGGCATCTAATCTGTTTTAGTCAGAAGTTCATTTTATCCATTGTCTATATCCATTGGGAGTTAAATCTGCCTGTTGTATAAAAAATGTAGGTTCAATTTGTTTAAAGAAATGGTACAAAATTCTGCTTAAAAATTAAATACAGTAAAATATTTTTCCTAGTCACATGAAATAAACAAACCACATAGAATCTCTAAGGAGAAAAGAGGTGCCCCGGACTATCAAATAGACATATACAGAAATACCAGATATTTAATCATACACATCTATTTCAGTTTCTAAGGGTGATCTATAACATTTTTTGAATCTATATTACTTTGGAGGAATATTTAGTATTCAGAACAGTATACCTTAGTAAAACATTTTTTCTGAAAGTTTTTAAACTCATAGTACAGAGATATTGCTATACTTTACAACAAGGCTTCTATTGGCATATTTTTATTTAATTAGATAAGATTACCATAGCAATGTCTGTAATTCAACCAAAATGTGGATTATTACTTTAAATATGACATTAGTACATTGCAGCAGTACTAAAGGTATTAAAAGATACATAAAAATAAGGAATAGATTCACTCTTATGGCCATTAAAATTTGACATGTGTTAAAAGTATATCAGAAGATATATTTCTAATATATGTCATTCAGAAAGATGCTTGGATTATTATTTTTTAATGTAGATACTTTTATATGTACATTTATATATGTCACTCTGGTAACTTTTTCTTTGGTCATTAGGCTGTAATTTCTTCCTCCATTAAATAAGTATAAATATATTAAAAATAAATCATTAATTAAATTAGTCTTTTCTATGGTCAGACAAATACAAGCTATTGGGGAATAATAAAATGTAACTTTTCAGCTTAAAAGAGACATAGTGGTATGATATGGTTCCCCCTGTTATTTTTCTCCGCTGAGCAGACCTCTTCAACCCTCAGTTCTGATGTTCAAAAAAGGAAAGCACAGCAGTTGAATTTCACCCACTCATACTCTACCTGACTTGCGGATAAAGGTAAAGATAAAGAACTGTTGCTCTGGTCCCTGTTGCTTTCAGTTCTTTCTTCAAGAGGGATTAATTCATCACCAACAGAATGAAGCTGTAAAATATAAAGTTGAAACATGGACTTTAGTATGAACATAAGTTGTGTTATAAATAAAAATATAATATGTATTCAAATTAATGTCTGTTTGGAGGAAATATTCATGATTAATATTAAACTAGCCTAGAATTAGCCAAAATGCAACAGACATATATTGAAGTGAGCATTTTATTATGTGCCACGCCAGTCAGATTAAAGAAAACAGTGTGTGACACCAAGAGGATATTGCATGTGTATCAAGCAATCTATTTATATGTGACAGGGAGGGTTTGATTTCTGGAAAGAGTGACAACCCAGTGAAATAACTACTCGCCTTCAAAATTACTATGTATAAATGTACATCTTTTAAGATGGAATTTTAAATTGCAATTAAGAACGTAGATAAATATGTTTAAAAATGAATAGTGACACACAGAAAAAAATAATGAGATGAGAAATCAAAATAAATGCATAGTTTTTTCAAGCCATCAGTGCTAGTGTTCAGCCCAGAATATTGTGGAATATTTCCATATTTTCAAACAAGTTAATGTTATTTTGCCTCTCAGAGGAGGGCATAGTGTGATTATTTGGAAAATGACTATAATCCGAATTATAAATGGTAATCTGTTATTTGCAATAACTGAGCATCAGGAAATTGTTAGATATAAAAAACTGTGTTTGGGTGATTTTTATATTGCCATACTTTTTAAGTAAAAAATCCGAATTTTCCTCTGAAGGAAGGATGCTTTTCATTCTCTAATTCTTGCTCTTTTTTATAAGTGATAAGGACAAAAGAAAGCAGAACATATGATTAGTATACTGCAATTACTCTTTGTCTCCCAAAGAAGTAGCTTTTGAAGTCAGAATGAGAGACAAAGCGAAAGAGTGAGAGAGAGAGATAGACTGAACCTGAAACCACTAACTTTGTTACCAGCTAAGATAAAGTGCAGTGAAACAGAAATTCTTTGAGCTCACCTCATTACACTTGGATGCTCCTACCAGGTACTGGGATAAGAGGAAAGAACAATCAATGGTCAATTGACTTTATTTCCTTTCTTAAATTATACTTTGTATGAGTTATACATGTTTCTAAGATTAGCTAAGCAAACCACTCAGAGACCACCTGACCAGCAGTCCATAAAGTACAGGGAATGAGAAAAGCAGAGTTTCAATGCGATGCTCCTCAGCCTGGTTCACAGAACAGCGGCAGGACCAAGTAGGGCTCAAGCTCCTCTTTCAGACGTCGCGAGTTAGGCAATATCCAGGCAGTGCCTGTGGGGGAGCTGCAGGACAGCCGCAATCAGACCTGGCTTTGTACGTCAATAATGGCAAACCGTATTTTCTCATGACCCTTCCTTCTTGCTTCAAAAGGGGCTTCCATTTTCAACTGTAATCTGTGACTTTTGAAACGGACATTAAGGGATCTTGCAGACAAATAGTTCTGGCTGATTTTCTTTTTCTTTTTCCCAGGCTGTTTTTAAAAGAAAATCATGGAAGCCTTATGTGCAGGTGAAAGTGCTAGGCCTTCAGGAGAAAAGCTCTCCTCACTCCAAGATTTCTGAGGCAATTACATTTTTAGGAAACGTGAAGAGAGTTGTTCACCAGTACAATGAATCTAACATGCGAATATTCAGATAAAGTGGTTTCCAAAACACACTGGTTAGATCTTGCTTTAGATATTTTCTTTACTCAATTCACTTTTTACTTTTCTGTAACTTTTCAATGTTCCTGTTCCTTTGTCTTCTTCTGATACGCCAATTCCGTCCTAAATAGGCATGGACATTTGGAAGTGGAACAATAATTCAAACAACAAATGATATCAGAAACTATAAAAATGAAAGCACAAAAAGGTTAATTTTTAATTAGAGATTCAGTGTTACATAGTCTTTAAAACTCTCAGGATGGACAATTTTAACAGTGATAATTTAGCCCCAGCTCTTATTTTACCCTTCATCCCCTAAAATAAATATATCTTGCTTGAACACTTTGTATTAGACAACCCCAAATAATACTAATTCCAAATCCTTTGGGAAAATTTTAATAACCTCAGTTTTCATAAAACACGAAAGGAAAAGAAAATAATTTTATTCTTTGAGGTTTAATTCTGAATTGGACCTTAATATTTTCTGTAGGGTAGGTTTACAGTTTTCAATGCCATGTGCTATGGACACAGTTAAACCACATCCGATGCATATTTTCTAAATGAAAAGCAGGAGGTAGTTAGTCATCTGGTGAAGCAATTTCAGTATACTGCACTTACAATTAATTGCAGGGCAAAACTTCTCTGAGTAAAAAATAGAAATGTAGTTGTTTTATAATTTTTTCCTCACAAATTAGAACATGACAGATCTTTAAACATGAAAATTATTATGAATTTCCCATATAGTCGCACACGCTTGTATTGTGCTGGCAGTTGTAAAAGCAACCAGATAATCTGTTCCAATAACCTGGTTAGTTGAGGGATATGAGCAACTGTTTGCAATCATGAACCAAATTAGAAATAAATTTATGCTGCTCTCACTACCTGCTTCCCCATATATACTATTGCAGTCAGAAGGAAAGCTTCTCCTGAGTTCTGTTCCTTTGTCTTCTGATAAGCTGAAGTCGGACTTCTGAGGAAGTCATTTGATTCACAGCTCTGCCTCTCAGCTTCTCCACATGTACAGAAGCACAGATGTGGTCTATTATCTTATAGGAATTGGATGTATTTGGTGACGAGGGAAGTGATATATATTTGAATATGTTATTCCAGAAGCTACAGCAAAAATTCTTACTTAAAATAAGTGCCTTCTGTTGTTTATATAACGTAGCCTGTCGTTGGACAACAAGAATATCTAAAAACTATTGGAAAGGAAAGAAAGTCATCTAATTGCATGGGTATTTGGTCATAAATAGTGATTTCTAAACAATAATGATATAAAAGTTTTAGCTAATCTTTCTTTCATATGCTCTAATGATATTCTATCTAGAATTTATGTTCTATGATAATTGCATATGTCACTTGATTTGCTAATATCTATGCAATGTTTGCAATAATTTTGAGAACACATAGCAATATCTGACTAGACATTTATTGTCACATGAAGAAATGTGAGAAATATTAATTTGCTGTTGTCTTCAAATAATCATAATCTAGTTCAATTCTTATTCCATGGAAATGTTTCATAAATTGTTTAATAGTTGAGTGAAATGGGTGAACATGGCAACTCCAATTGCAAATTAAATAAAAAGTCAAAATTTAACTTAAACGATAGCAAATATAAATAAGTATATCAATTATTACTATTATATCAAAAAGCAAAGTCTATCTGGCCAAATAATTAGGGATTTTTTAGAATCACTGGTGTTCAATTTATATTAAAATTATAAAAATGAAGTATAACCAAAACAATTGTCAAAGATCTTTACTCATGCTATGCCCACTACAGCCTTCTAATAAATACCCTGGGAGGAAATGGGGCAATGTTACCTAGCCAATGTGCATCTGAAAAATATAAACCTCTGTACCTAATTCTGCTTTCTAAGCTACATATTTTCTTCCTACCTGTAACGCACTGTATGTAGATTACTCTTTGTAAGGATTACAAATGTAAGCATAATAAGCATTGCCTCCCCTCCTCGTTGATAGTACTTAGGTAACGTCCTAAACCCACCAAAAAGTAATATATTTATCTCTGTTCAATATGTTCAGGATGATAACATAAATGTGATTTCCATTTTGCATCTCTTGAATTAGTCCAGTTTTCTTCATTTTTTATCATTTAAATAGATCCTAATAAAAATAGGTACTCAGTACATGTTTGGTTAATACTAGTAGGTTCATGTGGACAATAAATATAGGACAATCTTGACAATATGACATGAAATCTAATTTTAGGAATTAAAGATAATGGGTGTTATGCTAGAAATAATTTAGAAATTAATCAATTATGTTGATAAGTATGCTTTTATGCAATTATTAATTAAAAACAAAAATGGAGTTATTCATAGCTGAGGAACTGATATTTTAGATATTTCCAAATTAGTATAAACTAATGCTGCTTTACAATTCTAAAGCATTTTTAGCAATCACTCAAGTAAGTTGCATGTATTAACCTATGCAATAGACGTTTACTTTGGGTGGGGGATAGTACAGCAAATCCAGCTATACACAGGCCTAATCCCTGCTTCTGTGCTCAGGGTTCACTCCTGGAGGCGCTCAAAGGGCCATGTGTGATATCACAGATGAATTTGGGTCAGCTGCAGGCAAGGCAAGTGCCCCACTTGCTGTACTATTGCTTCAGTTCCATGATACTCATTTCTTAAGTACCTGGAAATTAAATACCAACTGGTGCCAATTATAATTATGAAAGTGTCATAGTATCAAGAACATATAAATATACCCCAAATACATGGCCAGTTAATTTACTACCAGTGATCCAAAGCATAAGATTGAAAACAGAAAGTCTCTTCAATAGAAGATACTATGAAAAAATGTGTGATACACATTCAAAAGAATAAAATTGACTTTTGTCAAGAGGTATAATAATTAATTCAGAATAGATTTAAGATTTTGTTTCTACTATAGAATATATTTTATTTTGTGCATCTATTAAAATGATGCTTTGGAATGTGATTATATTTTGTATAGCAATAATGATACTGCAATCATCTAGAAGATATTTTGTTAATATTTTGATTTTATACATAATATACTTGACTTACTCTTATTTTGGCAGAATCTGTTCTGTAAGCAGAATTGGATATGTTGATTTTTTTTAATGTTTTAAAAATGACATTTTGTTCCTTATCTATTGATTTCCAGTTTTGATTTTTTATCAATTTATGTTCTAGTTTTCATTTCTGCTTTGTTTTGATCTTGTTTTCAATTATTCTTTGGGTAAAACTTGGATTATTATTTTAGATGTATATTCTTCTCCATTTAAAACCTATATTATGTCTCTTTATATTCTCAACAAATCACTTAATCTTCCACTAACTGGAAGAACTTGAGTGTATTATATTGAATAAAATCAATCAGTGAAAATTGAACTAATCCAAAATGATTCTATTCACTTGTGACATTATTTAAAAAACACATATTGTGGGAATAAGTAATAGTCAAAGACAGAAGATCCTTGGAACAAGTTTCCAGAACTGAAATTTGTAAGAGTGGAGGATGGAGTATGCTGGAGATGGGAGGAGCCCATGAAACAGTGTTGGAGAGAAAAGAAAGAACATTATAATGAAGGATGTGGTATTGGAACATGCATGCATAAAACCCTATCATTAGTGATATTCTAAATTACAGTGATTCAAATAAAAATATGATTGTGCTGCTATTAATTTTCCTAAAAGCACTTTTTTGTCACTTACATTTTGGTATTGGACTTTAACTTAGTTCAAAATATTTTTAAGTTTCCTGAGACTTTTTGTCATATACCTATGTATGTACTTGTATAAATGTACATGTAGCTTATTGACTTAGTTCTCAGCAATCACTCCTGGTGGGCCTTGGAAAATTATATGGGATGCTGGGGATTAAACTTGTATTGGCTATGTGCAAGACGAACTCTGTTTGGCCCCAGATTTGTTCTTTTCTTAGAGCTGAGTAGTATTCTATCATATAGAATGAGTTGTATACACACATGTGGTGTGTATATTTACGTATAAAACCATATACATATCGAACCTTGTGTTTATAAATATAAACATATATATAAATGTATATATGCACACACTATATATGTGTTGGACATTATATTTATCCAGATTTGGTCTATTTTTGCATAATGCTGCATTGAAGTTTGCAGTGAAAAATGTCTGTTAGAATGAGATTAGGCTCCTTGGGATAAGTGCCAGAAGTTGGATTATAGGTCATATGGAAGATCATTTGTGAGTTTGTTGGTTCTTGTCCAAATTGTTTTTTAAAAAGGATGAATCAATCAACATCCCCACCTCCAGTAGATGAGGATTTAATTCCCAACATCCATACCAACATCAGTTATATTCATTTTTTGAAGTTTATCAGTTTCCCTTGTTTCATGTGGCATTGTTTTGACTTGCTTTCTGGTCTGTAACACAAATTGCCAGTATCATTTGGAAGGATGTTTCTCTTTTGTATTTTCTCAGCAGCATTGTTGAGAGGCTTTCCCTTAAACTGTTTCATGCTCTTAGCTCCTTTGTCAAAGAAACATTAGCTGACTGTATACTTAAGGATCTGCTTCCAAGCTCTTAATTCTATTCCATTGGTCTGAGAGTCTGACATTATTCCAAGATTGCATTGTCTTGACATAGCTTTATAATATAATTTTAAGTTGAGTTAAGTGGGGTCAAAAATATAATACAGTAGGATAGTGTGCTATCTTGCACTAGGCCCCAGCACCCTATACAGTTCCCTGAGCACTGTCAGGAGTAATCTGTGGGTGCAAAGCCTGAACATTACCAGAGGGTGATCCCCCAAAAATTAATTTCAAAAGTTAAAACAATTAAGTTTAGATAAGTAAAATCTCTTATGTTTTTACATAGGATTTCTTTAGTTCATTGGGCAGTTGTATTATTCAATATAAAAGTTTAATAGCATTTGGTCTACATCTTTAAAAATATCACTTCTTATTTTGTTTTTATTGTATCACTGTTATATATTTACAAACTTGTTAATAATTAGGTTTCAGTTAAACAATTTTTCATCACTTCTCCCTCACCAGTGTACTTTTCCATCACCAACATCCCAGTTAGCTTCCCCCTGCCATAGAGGCAGTCTGCCTCTATGGCATGCATTTCTCACTCTCACTCTCTCTCTCTCTCTCTCTCTCTTCTTCCCCCCCATTGGTCTTATCGTTTGCAATATAGATACTGAATGGTTATCAGGTATATCCTTTTACCTACTTACAACATTCATTTCCTGTTCAAAATGATCATTCCCAACTATCATTGTCATAGTGATCCCTTCTCTATCAAAGGGATTTGACCTACCCCCTCCACCAGACTCTGTGGCAAACTTGCAACCATTCACCCCTATTTTCCCTGTCCTTGTAAATTAGTCTCATACTGTGTATTTTTTATATCCCACAAATGAACAAGGTCATTCTATATCTGTCCCCCTCCTTCTGACTCATTTCACTCTGCACATCTCAAATGTCCATCCTTTTGTAAACAAATTTTATGACTTCATTTTTTCCTAACAGCTGCCTAATATCCCATTGTAGAAGTGTACCATAGTTTCTTTATCCAGTCATTTGTTTTAGGGCCCTGGGGTTGCTTCCAGATTCTGGAAAATACAGTTTTTACTATATTGAGGAAACATCCTTCTATCTCCATTTTATTAGAGATTTTAAATCAAGAATGGGATTTGCATTTTGATAAATTTTTTTGTCTTTAAAGATGATGTCTTCAAATGATGAAGTCTTCATATGAAAAAAAATGCTCATCATCACTAATCATCAGAGAGATGCAAATCAAAACAACAATGAGATATCATTTTACACCAAAGAAACAGGCACATATTCAAAAGAGCAAGAACAACAAGTGCTGGCATGGATGTGGGGAAAAGGGGACACTCATCCATTGTTGGTGGGAATGCTGGCTGGTACAGCCTTTCTGGAAAAACAATATGGACATTCCTCCAAAGACAAGAAATTAAGCTCCCATTTGACCCAGCCATACCACTCCTGGGAATCTACTCTGGGAAGCCAAAAAATATGCAGCAGAAACACCATCCCTACTTTTATGTTCATAGCAGCATTATTCATAGTAGCCAGAGTCTGGAAACTACCAGAGTGTCCGAGAATCGATGACTGCATAAAGAAGCTTTGGTACATCTACATACACAATGGAATATTATGCATCTGTTAGGAAAAATGAAGTTACAAAATTTGCTTATAAATGGATGGACATGGAGAAGATTATGTTGAGTGAAATTAGCCAGAAGGAGAGAGACAGATACAGAATGACTGAATTTATTTGCATGACAAATATATATGTACATATTATGATACCAGTATCCAAGGTCAAGTGAAACATGACCTTGTATCAGGAGGTCTTGTCAAAGGTAGAAATTATCACAAATGTATGGGAGTCAGAGGCTAGGTAAGACAGAAAATGGAACAGTGTGCTAACAATTGTAGAGGGTACTAATAGCAACCTAGAACTGAGCATTAAACACAGGCAAAAAGATACAGATGACTACCCTTTAATGTATGTTCTGTAATCCATAGTCTGGAAGGGAAGGAAAAGAGAAAGAATGAGAGAGGGAAAGAAATAAAGAACCTGCCATGGAGGCGGGCTGGGGAGGGGGAGGGAACCGGGACGTTGGTGGTGGGTGATGGGCACTGGTGGAGAGATGGGTGCTGGAACACTGTATGACCAAAACCCAAATATGAACTTTTTAATTGTATATCTCATGGTGGTATAATAAAATACTTAAAAAACTTCTTTGTCTTCATCATTGACTTAGTTATATGTGCTTTTATTTTTGTCCTGTGTTGATATGGTATAGTCACTGATAGATTTGCATTTATCCTTGCATCCTCAGGATAAAACCTACTTGGTCATTCGTTATTTTTAATGAAGCATTAATTTGTTATAGGAAAAAAAACATAAAATCCCATAGCAAGCCAGGTCATAAACAGACCTTCCTTAGTCTAGTAGAGAGCATCTGCAAGCACCACCCACGATGATGCCATACTTACTCATTGGCAAGTGCTGAGGAGTGTATTGTGTCTTTATTGCTCCTTTAGTGCTCTTGTAAAACTTGTTTCAGGGTCTTGGATTCCCTAAGCTGTTGCCTGTCCATAAAGTCTTGCTCCTTCTTTCCAATCTGAATGATAATCTACCTGGGTAGAGTATTCTTGGTGTTCGTGTCCTCTATTTTTTTAAATCTCTCCCAATGTTTTCTTATAGAAATTCATTGATAATTATTTTGAAGTATTGTTTTGTTTTTTCATAATTTTGTTAAGAATATCTGCATCTCTATTGATCTGATATATAGATAAATTAGTTCCATTTTGGGTGGTGTCTTTATATACTTTTGGTAACAGTGTAATGTTTGCATCATAGAAACTTCAAAATTAATAATTTTTGTCTGGGGGAATTGTTTTCTGAAAGAGACTAAAATTAATTAGAAGTAGATCTTCTTTGTTTTCAAGGCATTATTAAATGGATGTGGTTTGTTATAAAATGCCAGTCTCAAATACTATAACATGTTAATCTCCAGTTTCAATGCAATAAAGGAACACATATGTTATTTTCTCTGAAACTAGCAATTTCATGAAAAACTAAAAGAAACTGTAGAGAACTTGGTACTGCATTATATTTTTATTACACTTGAATATTGATATATCCTCATTCTTCAAGGTTTTGGGTAATTGAACTTTATATTACAGATAAGTTTAGAATAAGCAGAAAGTTATTTTTCCATTAAAACACATTCATAGTATAACAAAGTGTATTTTATCTGCCTCCATTCTCCTTATTTTAAAACTTTTCAGCAACATGTTTTCAATTGTGTTACATATTTGCAATAGTGTTGATATTTATGATTTTATTGTTGACGTATACCACAATTCACTGCCACTATAGTTCCAAAGTTCCAAGGACCTTCCACCACTGTCTTTTGTTATATTTAACATACTTTTTGTCCTAAAGCTATCATTCTACCACTCACACATGCACTGCTTCATAATATGAGATTTTAATCCAAGGTCAAAAGTTTGCTGTTTAAAATTCTATCTATCCCCTACTTTTTAACCTATTGACAAGTGATATTTTTCATTATTTTTCCTTTTTTGTCTGATTTAATATGCTTTGCATGAATCCCTCCAGAATTATTCAAGTTGCAGAAAACTGCAAAATCTCATCTATTCTCAGGATTGCATAGTATTTCTTTATGTGTATATGTAACAACATTAATTAAACCACATGTATAAAACTTTAGTACAAGTATCCATCCAACATGTCTAAAACGAATTTTTTAATTTAGCCTTTACATATAAAATTTCTATAATTCTAAGGTCATAGATATAGTACAATGGGTAAAACGCTAATTTTTCACATAGAAAGTACAAGTTCAACACCTGGCATTACATATGGTCCCAAGCCCATCAGAAGCGATCCCTGAGCACAAAGACACAATTACGACTTGAGCATATTTGGTGTGTTGCCACAAAACAAATATGCAAAACCTTTCTATAGTTTAAAGATATTGAGTTTCTAACTGAAGAAAATTTACGCAAACATAAGATTTAAAAATAATAAATACTCAAAATTAATGTAAACATATACAAATCAGTAAGTATCTTACATATATTAAAGATCAATAGAAAAAATTACTGATCTGGCACTTTGTAAAATAAATTATTAACATTAGATAGTTGGTTTGGAGTGAAAGTCCAGGGACTAATATACTCGCTTTACATATAGACCACTGGACTTCAATCTCTGGATCACATAGGGTCATTTATGGTGTTTATTAACACATAATCAACAACAAGCTCATTCTTTTTTGATGGTCTGTGATATGTTATTAGGACAATAAAATTTGATTGACTTAATAAATTCCATAAAACTACGTTTAGAAACACAATGTGTTATAATGAACACATTTGTTATTAGGCAAAACAAATAGATAATTTTTCAAATACAATTTTGAATCATTTTAATATTAGCATCACTGTATCACTGTCTTCCCGTTCATCATCAATTTGCTTGAGCGGGCACCAGTAACATCTCCATATAACCTGTCTCATGCAAGTAGAGCCCAAGGGCACCTGCTTGCTCCAGGAACATAAAGCCTCAAACCATTCCATCAGGTCATGGGAATGAGGTCTATAATTGTTACAGGTACTTGGCATATCAAATATGACATGGGTAGATTGCCAGGCTCTGCCGTGCAAGTGGCATACTCTTGTAGTCACCTCTAAATCCAGCAATTACTGATGAACCGTGCGGCCACAAGTGGCCACGCGAGCTGGGCTGTGATAGGCTGGTCTGTTGGGTGGAGTTCTGACAAGAGGGAAGTCTGGATGTGGAAAATGGAGGCCCTCATGGAGTGGGGGGGTCGTCTGGCTTGTTGCGAGGCTCTGCTGGGGTGGCAGGCCAGGGCTAGAACCCGCCATCCCTCCCAGGCGCCTCGTGAGTGGCTGGGCACAGAGAGCCAGTAGCAGCTCTGCCCCATGTCTGTGAGTCTCTGGATCTGCATACCTGGGCCGGATTTAAAGGAGACTGCAGCAGGGTAGATCTCGATAAGCCGGGCTGTGATAGGCTGGTCTGATGGGTGGAGTTCTGATGAGGGAGAAGTCTGGATGTGGAAAATGGAAGCCCTCATGGAGTGGGGGTCATCTGGCTTGTTGTGAGGCTCTGCTGGGGTGGCGGTCCAGGGCTAGAACCTGCCATCCCTCCCGGGCGCCTCATGAGCGGCTGGGCACAGGGAGAGCCAGTAGCAACTCTGCTCCAGGTCTGTGAGTCTTAATATTAGCAAATATATTTATATTTTGGAGAGATCATACTTTCATATCTATTATTTATACTTTTTGTTTTTCACATACAATTATCATGAGAAGCAAATAAAAAATAATAGAAGTAGGTTGAATAAATGTGAAAATACTATTTCCCATTGAATATATGTTTAACTTGTATGAATTCCATCATCTTTATTGAGAAGTTCAATTACTGTGCAAAACCTTGTCTTGAATACTTCATGAACTGTCTGTATTTTATTAATATGTGATCAAATAAATGCTGACTGAACTAGGACCGACTGGGGAGAATTTCAGTGAAATGAGGACACCAAATATGGTCTAAGTAACAGAACTAAACTGATCACATTTAGTTTTCTAAAGGTGAATATAAAGGATTTTGTAGAAGAAAATCATATAGTAATATAAGGCCTACTTCCTGGATTTATTATAAATTGAAATTGCCCTGGATAGATTCAGTATTCAAAGAATTTCCTGTGACATGAACATGACTGGAAAAATAATTTTCAACATTGAATTTGGTGAACTACTGAACTTTGTTAATATTTTTTGCAGTGTTCAATTTAATTTTAATAAATTGCATAGCTCTGGCAGCAGAGTAGAGTCAAAAGATTGAAAGCTTGAATAGGTCAAAGGAAAAGTTAGCTTGCCAATGCTAGCCTGTTAAAACACTAAATAGAAAATTAGGCAGGAAAAACAGTCTAAAAAATATTGTATCTTTGATCATCAGCTGATCAAAGAAGTAATATGACAAACAGGAAATTACAAAAAATAACTGTTTTGACTATAGTGGAAATAGCAACTTAGGTAACCACATTTCAAACCAAATGCAAAGTATTTTCCTGGAATTTAAAGAAAAGTATCCAGATGTCTAAACATTTTAGTCAATGCAGCTCTTATTTGGAATTTGGCAGACTTTCAGAAAGCTAGTAGTCAAGTTGGGAAAACTTTTTCCAACCGATTTACATAATTTTATAAGGGTTTTATGCTTTTACATGAAATTTTTCTAACAATGGTATATTTATATTTATGTTTTCTGCAAAGGCTTTATTTGTTGTAATTATTTTTATTACTCCATCTAAATGTGTTATGGATAAACACATGCAATACTGTTAGCAATAACTATAAGAAATGATAAAGATAAACCTTCATGTATATCTCATATTTGCATGCTACGCATTGCTCTCATATAGTAATTATTTCATCCTAAAGACAGAGACTTACATATTTATAATTTACATATTTCATACATATGTCTTTTTGAAGATTTAAAATATTTTTCAATAAAACTTATATTTCTTATTATAAAATGATGTATGTTTAGCTAAGTGAAATTACATGAAAAATCACTGTATCAATGTCTTTCCCATTCATCATCGATTTGCTCAAGTGGGCACCAGTAACATCTCCATATGACCTGTCTCATGCAAGGAGAGCCCAAAGGCACCTGATTGCTCCAGGAACATAAAGAGCCTCAAACCATTCCATCAGGTCATGGAATGAGGTCTATAATTGTTACTGGTATCTGGCATATCAAATATGACACTGGTAGCTTGCCAGGCTCTGCTGTGCGGGTAGCATACTCTTGTAGTCATCTTAAAATCGAGCATTTGTTGATGAACCGCGCCGGCGTGAGCCAGGTTGTGATAGGCTGGTCTGCTGGGTGGAGTTCTGAGGAGGGGAAGTCTGGATGTGGAAAATGGAGGTCCTCATGGAGTGGGGGAGTCGTCTGGCTTGTTGTGAGGCTCTGCTGAGGTGGTGGGCCAGGGCTAGAACCTGCCATCCCTCCCGGGCACCTCCTGAGGGTTGGGCACAGTGAGAGCCAGTAGCAGCATTGCCCCATGCCTGTCTCTGGATCAGCATACCTGGGCCGGATTAAGAAAGACTGCAGCAGAGTGGATCTCAATGAGCCAGGCTGTGATAGGCTGGTCTGCTGGGTGGAGTTCTGACGAGGGGAAGTCTGGATGTGGAAAACGTAGGTCCTCATGGAGTGGGGTTAGTCTGGCTTGTTGTGAGGCTCTGCTGGGGTGGCAGGCCAGGGCTAGAACCTGCCATCCCTCCGGGCACCTCATGAGCGGCTGGGCACAGTGAGAGCCAGTAGCAGCTCTGCCCCATGTCTGTCTCTGGATAAGCATACCTGCGCCGGATTAAAAAGACTGAAGCAGAGTGGATCTTGATGAGCGGGTTGTGATAGGCTGGTCTGATGGGTGGAGTTCTGACAAGGGGGAAGTCCGGATGTGGAAAATGGAGGTCTTCATGGAGTAGGGTCATCTGGCTTGTTGAGAGGCTCTGATGGGGTGGCGGTCCAGGGCTAAAACCTGGGCCGGATTAAAAAATACTGCATCAGGGTGTATCTCGATGAGAAATATCTCTTGTAAAATTTGTAATTTGAACTTGTAAAATCCATAGAAACAATCAGGAGCTCAAAAATGGCATAAGTATTATTTAATTAAAGTGTAATAACAGATTATCTTTGTGTTAGATGTTGCAATTGTCGCTTTTTTTCGGGGCACTTTTTTATTGAAGGATTATATATAACCTAAGCACATAAATGTGCTTTCTATACAGGTTTATGAGTTTCACATACCACACACTGTGTAATTAGCCCCAAGCTAAGGTTTTATCATGTGTCTTATAACCCAAATAGCAACTATTATCCCAGATTCTAATACTATAGATAGGATTTAAAATTTTTAATTACATAAAATAGAATCACATGGTAGATAATTACTGTTTTTCCTCTAATACCGCAGTATTTATGATTTTTTAGATGTTTGTGCATATTTCTTTTTTCATGTGAGAATGTTCAGTTCTATTTGTTTTGAATATTCTACCAGAACATTATGCTGGTTTTTAAATATGGAAAAGATTGAACAACAAACAAAAAGATTGTTTTGGAAGAATCGCCCCATCTGCCTGTTGACTGTCATCTACAAGCTGTTCATTCGAGTCAACCTGAACCGGATTGGCAGAACATTAGATGAAGAAGAACCATGTGAGCAAGCTGGCTTCCGAAAAATATTCAGCACAATCAACCATATCCACACGGTAACCAAGCTCATTGAATTTTGTAGGGAGTTCAGGATGCCAATCTGTCTCACGTTCATTGATTTAAAGAAAGCCTTTGATTCTGTGGAGACTGAAGCAGTCATCAAAGCCACAGCCAAACAGGGCATTCAAACCCAATATATCAAGATCCTTCATGAGCTGTATTACAGATTCACCACCAGGATCTCACCATTCTACAAAGAAGTGATCATCAATGTCAAAAGAGGGGTTTGGCAGGGTGATACCATTTTACCAAAAGTCTTCAGCACCACCCTTGAGAACATCATGTGACAATAAGAATGGGAAGGAATGGGAGTGAAGATAGATGGTCACTCCGCTCACTGCTGACATCATTCTAATAACACCAAACATTAACCAAGTGGCACAAATGCTGGCTGACTTCGACTGAATATGTGGAAAGATAGGTCTACAGCTGAATCTCAGCAAAACTATGTTCATGAAAAATGAACTAGTTCCAGAGGCCCCATTCACTCTAAATGGAACAAACATCTCTGAATGCAGCAGTTATGTGTACCTAGATTGAGAAGTCAATATGAGGAACGACCTAAAACCTGAGCTGCAAGAGGAGGAAGAGAGCAGCATGGAATGCCTTCAAAGGCATCGAAGAAATAGCTAAAAAGGACAAAGAACCTCCGGCTCCGGGCACATCTCTTTGACTCTACCATACTCCTTGCATTAACATACTCCTCAGAGATCTGGGCCCTATGAAAACAGTATGAGAATGCTATTCAGGTCACCCAAAGAGGAATCTAAAGAGCTGTGCTTGGAATATCACGCCTCACTCAAGTGAAAGAAAGAATCCAGAGCTCATACCTCTTTCGCTGTTCCAAAGTCAGGGATGCAGTCTCATTTGCCAAGGCATCGAAAATCAGATGGGATGGACAAACAATGTGATTTGTAGATGACCTCTTGACTAGAGCAGTTACCGACTGATGCCTCAGGATGTCAAAAGATCACGTGGCCGCCCACCTACAAGATGGTCAGACTTCTTCGTCAAGACCCTGAATGGATGGTTTGTGGCTCTTTGTATTCCTGAAGCAACCAGATACCACTGGGCTACACTGGCACATGATAGGGTCAAATGGAAATATGACTGGTGCCCGCCAAGCAAATTGACGAAAAACCGGATGTCAAGTGATAGAGTGATCAAGTGATATCTTAAAATGTGCCACCATATCTTAAAAGTTAAAAGGGACTGGAGCACTGTATGACTGAAACCGAAACATTAACATATTTGTAATTGTGTATCTCATGGTGGTATAAAAGTCAAATGGAAATGTTACTGGTGCCCGCTCGAGCAAATCAATGAATAATGGGATTGATGTGATTAAGTGATAATAATAATGCAAATGACAGTTAATTATGAGTGAAGTAACTTATACTTATAAAAGAATCATATCAGATCTATCAAATAGCACTAACTGAACATGAAAGAATGGTGTAAAATAATAACCAAGACTTCAAATATTCTATCAAATTAGTTGCATTACACAAATTTGAATGTATGAAACAGAGTTGATAGATAAACAACAGCTAAATAATTTATGGCCACTAAACAAAATATACATGACACACTAAATGATCAACAAAAAAAGGCAAAGAAATCCTACATAGAAATAATGTTCACTATCACGATCACGATCACGATCTTCCCGTTGATCATCTATTTGCTAGAGCGGGCACCAGTAATAGCTCCATATGTCTTGTCTCATGCCAGTAGAGCCAGGGGCATCGGCTTGCTACAGGAACATAAAGAGCCTCAAACCATTATATTAGGTCATGGGAATGACCCAATATAATTGTTACTGGAATTTGGCATATCAAATACAACACGAGAAGCTTGCCAGGCTTGCCGAGCGGGAGGCAAACTCTATTAAACACCTCCAAATAAATAATTTATTGATTAGCCGTGTGGCCGCAAGTGGCCGCTTGAGCCGGGCTGTGATGGGCTGGTCTGCTGGGTGGAGTTCTGATGAGAGGGATGTCCGAATGTGGAAAATGGCGGCACCTGTGGAGTGAGGGGGCGTTCTGGCTTGTTGTGAGGCTCTGCCGAGGTGGTGGGCCAGGGCTGAGAACCCGCCATGCCTCCCAACTGCCTCATGAACGGCTGTGCACAGGGAGAGCAAGGAACAGCTCTGCCCCATGGTTGAGAGTCTCTGGACCAGCATACCTGGGCCGGATTGAAGAAAAAGCTCAGAAATAATGTTACTTAAAAAAAAAGTGATGAAGAGTCTAACTATGGGGTTTCCAGTGATATACTCCATGTTTACCATGCATTGAAATTTAGAGGTGATATAAACTTCAATTTTCAAAGCAAAGTGCTTGATATATACAAGACAAATACAGGTCACTAGATCACTTGACATCCCGTTATTCATTGATTTGCTCGAGCGGGTGCCAGTAACATTTCCATTTGACCCTATCATGTGCCAGTGTAGCCCAATGGCATCTGGTTTCTTCAGAAATACACTGTCACTGTCACTGTCACTGTCTTCCCGTTCATCATCGATTTGCTTGAGCGGGCCCCAGTAACATCTCCATATGTCCTGTCTCATGCTAGTAGAGCCCAAGGGCATCTGCTTGCTCCAGGAACATAAAGAGCCTCAGTCCATTCCGGAATGAGGTCTATAATTGTTACTGGTATTTGGCATATCAGATACAACATGGGTAGCTTGCCAGGCTCTGCCGCAGGTAGCATACTCTTGTAGTCATCACTAAGTCCAGCATTTATTGATGAACCCTGCTGCCGCAAGTGGCTGCGCAAGCCGGGCTGTGATAGGCTGGTCTGCTGGGTGGAGTTCTGACAAGAGGAAGTCCAGATGTGGAAAATGGAGGCCCTAAATGAGTCGGGGGTATTGTCCGGCTTGTTGCAAGGCTCTGCTGAGTGGCAGGCCAGGGTTAGAACCGGCCATCCTTCCTGGGCACCTCGTGAGAGGCTGGGCACAGGGAGAGCAAGTAGCACCTCTGCCCCATGTCTGTGAGTCTCTGGATCAGCATACCTGAGCCAGATTTAAAAAAAGAATGCTGCAGGGTGGAATTCGATGAGCCGGGCTGTGATAGGCTGGTCTGCTGGGTGGAGTTCTGAGGAGAGGGAAGTCCAGATGTGGAAAAGGAGGCATTCATGGAGTGGGGGTCGTCTGGCTTGTTGCAAGGCTCTGCTGGGGTGGCGGGCCAGGGCTAGAACCAGCCATCCCCCCTGGGCGCCTCGTGAGCGGCTGGGCACAGGGAGAGCAAATAGCAGCTTGCTACTTGTATTTCTCTCAGAAAAATCAGAGCCTCAAACCGTTTGTTCAAGGTCTTGACAAGGAAGTCTGACCATCATGTAGGTGGGCAGCCACGTGATCTTTTGACATCTCGTGGAAAGCAGTTGGTAAGGCTCTAGTCCAGCGGTCATTTCCAAATCACATTACATGTCCAGCCCATATGATTATCGATGCCTTGGTAGCGAGAAAGTGTCCCCTGACTCTGGAACAGCAATGGAGGTCAGAACTCAGGATTCCTTCTTTCACCCGAAAGTGAGGCGTGATATTCCAACCACAGCACTTTCGATTCCTCTTTGGGAGACCCGAATAGCATTCTCATCCTACTTTCGTAGTTCCCAGGTCTCTGAGTTGTATGTTAATGCAGGGAGAAAGGGGAAGTCGAAGAGATGTGCCCAGAGCTGGAGGTTCTATGTCCTTTGAGCTATTTCTTCGATATTTTTGAAGGCATTCTATGCAGCTCTCTTCCTCCTGTGCATATCAGGTTTTAAGTCGTTCATCATGTTGACTTCTCAATCTAGGTACACATAACTGCTGCATTCAGAGATATTTGTTCCATTGAAGGTGAATGGGGCCTCTGGAAATACTTCATTTTTCATGAGCATAGTTTTGTTGAGATTCAGCTGTAGACATATCTTTCCACATTCTCAGTCGAAGTCAGCCAGCATTTGTGACACATGGCTAATATTTGGTGTTATTAGAATGATGTCATTTGTGATGCATAGGTGGTGTAGTTGCCAACCGTCTATTTCACTCCCCAATTCTTCCCATTCTATTTGTTGCATGATGTTCTCGTGGGTGTGCTGAAGAATTTTGGTGAAATGGTATTACCCTGCTGAACCCCTCTTTTGATCACTTTCTTGTAGAATGTTGAGATCTTGTAGAATGTTGAGATCACTTTCTTGTAGAATGGTGAGATCCTGATAGTAAATCCATAATACAGCTCACAAAGGATCTTGATGTATTGGTTTTGAACTCCCTGTTTGGCTAGAGCTTTGAAACCGCTTCAGAATCAAAGGCTTTCTTTAAATCAATAAATGTGAGACAGAGCGGCATCTTGAACTCCCTACAAACCTCAATGAGCTGTTTTACCATGTGGATATGGTCGATTGTGCTGAATATTCTTTGGAAGCCAGCTTGCTCGTATGGTTGTCCTTCATCTAATGTTCTTCCAATCCTTTTCAGGATGACTCGAGTGAGTAGCTTGTAGATGATGGACAATAGGCATATGGGGCGATAGTTGCCAATGTCGTGAATGTCTCCCTTCTTGAACAATAGAACTGTCCTGCTGCTTTTCCATCATTGACGACATTGATGAAGAATACAACTGACTGGTTCAGCACCTCCATGATTGTGCAAAGAATGCGGACAGAGAGAAAGATGAAAAAGGACACTTGTCTTCAAAAAACTCTCGAACTCATTCACCAATGCCATGAAGGCGCAAGCCTCCTGGCAACCAAATACTAATGTCCAAGCTTTCAAAGCAGTGCAGAGAAGCAATAAACTTAGAACTCAAAGAGAGAATAGCAGAAACACTGGAAGATGCAGCAGAAGCCGGGAAAAGCATTTGCACACCCCCTGTCTTTAGTCCACTCTATGATCAAGATGACTGCCCTCCTATGTCCTGATAGATCTATCACATCTTCCACCAAGGAAATGGCAAATATTATCCTAGACTTCTATTCAGATGTCTTTGATAGCCACGCCCACCTGCCCACATACCAAATTCCGCAGGATGGATATGTGTGTCCGACATTCTCCCTTCTGAAATCCAACATGCCATTTCGTTGTTAAAGAAGGGAACAGCACCCAGCCCGTACCGAGTCAGACTGAATACCTGAAGAATCTGCCATCAGTACTCATCCAACACTGGCTCGGCTCTTCACACGTCAATTGTCTGAATCCAAGGTGCCTTCCCAGTGGAAAATACAGGTATACGATAAAAATAAGTGAATGGACCTGATTGCTTCATAAAGGGCAGATATCAAAATACAGGGGAGAAGACCTGAGAGATATTAGAGTAGGCATGGTGCTTGTGTTGCACACTGCAGACAGGGATTTGATCCCATGCACCCCATAAGGAAACTTGAGAACTACCAAAAGTGGTTCCCGAATGCAGAGAGAGGGGTAAACCCTAAGCACAGCAGGGTGCAGCCCAATGCCAACAAAATAAATAAAATGCAAAAGTACATTGAGGAAAACAAACTTCCATAAATAACAACATAATGGTACAGGGAACAAATGAAATAAAAGTAATTTTATAAAGATCCAGAACCACACAAAACCATGACAATACATTCTTTTATTTCAATACTTTTGCTTTGTGAATGACATGAATTCACCAAATAATTGACACAAAGTGATTAGATGAATTAGAATGCTGTTTTCAGCCACTTGTTGCTACAAAGCCTCACTTGAACTATCCAGATTATATGGACTCAAAGTAAAATGCTGGAGAACAATCATACTGCATATTGTCATCTAAAAGTATGTTGAAACAGCAATAATTGCATTATGGCATGGTTAAAGGGTCTCTCCATCAAGATATTTTTCATTAATGTAAAAAATTTTGATGAAACCAAATGAAATAATAAAAAATATTTTAAAAATCAAATAATGTTACTGTAGAAACATATCTACAATGTCACAAATTGCAGTAAATTTTAATATTTCTCTTTCATCTTAGATTTAATAGTGAAAAATAAAATAAAGAAATAGTCTTAAAATATGAAGCTGAGCTTAATAGGCATATACAGTGTTTTCTATTTCCTAAAAGTTGTGCACTTATTTTCTCAAACGCAGGTATGTCATTCTCTAGGGTAGACTGATACAGGACACCAAAACAAAAGTGCCCACAAAATAAGAAACCATAAGTATCAAGTATATTTTCAGATCACTTTGCTTTGAAGGTGTAAATAAATCATAAAATATATGGCAAGCACCTGGAAATCTAAACAAAATACTGTTGAAGAATCTGTGACTCAAAAAGAAATCAAAGAATTAATAACATGATCACTGGAAACAAAGAATAAAGATATAATATAACAACATATGGAACCTATCAAAAGCTGCACTAAGAGGGAAGTTTATGGAAAGACAAGTATTAATCTAGAAAAGAAATGAAAAAGAAAGGCTGAAATAAATATTCTAATCTCATGGCTAAAGAAATAAACATAAATCAATGGAAAGCAAATTAAAAAGTCCATAAGAAGAGTTGAGTTCCAAAGCATGCTTCACCTAGTCATATAATTTTGTAAACAGAATTCAAGGTATGAACTAATTATGCTTCTTCTGCATGGATCTTTAATCAATAAGCCTTAGTTAATTAGTTAGTTAGTTAGTTAGTTAGTTAGTTAGTTAGTTCTTTCAACAAAGACTGCAACATTTAGGCTAATGTATTTCTGGAAAAAGAAAAGTAAAAAAGAAAATGAAGAAAAGAGGGAGGTAGATAAAAATTAGAACAGAAAATAGTTACGGAAATTGTTTCAAATACTAGGGCCAAAGTGATAGTACAGCTGATAGAGAGCTTGCCTTGAATACAATTAATCCAGTTTTGATTCTTAGCATCCCATGCAATCTCCAAGCATCACCAGGAGTGATTACTGGGCACAAAGTCAGGAGTTAAATTCTGAACATAGCTGAGTGTGGCCAAAACAAAAAAAAACATTTTTTTGTTTTGAAATATACCAAATATCAAGAAGCTTTTTATTTTTAAAGAGGATGCATAATAGTGGCAAACCAGTATCTAGATTGCAAAGGTCAAAGGGTAAAAATACTAATCAATCAGTCATAGTAAAAGGAGAGATTAAAATAGACATCAAGCAACTATAAAACAAATTACATAGAACTATTTGAATAATTTTATGCCAGTAAATGAGAGACTTTCTTCTGAAATTGATAAATCCTTAAATCCTAAAATCTTCTAAGACTCTATCGGGTGGATGTTGAAAACCAGAAAAGACCAATTATTAGCTCAAGGATAAAAATGGTTATCAAGTCTCCACAAAAAATAAGTGCCTAGGTATAGATTGTTTCACTCGAGAATTATTCCAATTCTTCAATGTGATACCAGTCAAAATTACCATGCATCTATCTAAAACAGAACAAATACTCCCAGAATTTTATAAAATAATAAAAATTCTCTGAATAGCAAAGCAATTATGAGGGAAAAGAAGGCTGCTGACATCAAAGTGACTAATTTTAGGGGCCAGAGTGATAGTCCAGCTGGTAGGGTGTTTGCCCTGCAAGCAGCCAATCTGGGTTCGATACCCAGCATCCCATATAGTCCCCGTGCACTGCCAGGAGTAATTCCTGAGTGCAGAATTACTCCCTGAGTGCAGGAGTAACCCCTGAGCATCACTGGGTGTGACTCAATAAGCAAAAATAAATAAATAAATAAATAAATAAATAAATAAATAAATAAAGTGACTAACTTTAAATTATACAACAAAACTATAATAACCAATATTGTATGGAATTAGACCAAAGGAAGATTCTCAGATAAATGGAACAGACTTGAACCAGTCAAGTAATTTTAAGCATGGTATTACTTTACTGTGAATAGTATAATTATTTTTTCTTAGTTAAAATCATATTTTTATGGTGAAGCATTAAAACTGAGAATTATATTCCGTTAGAATATCTGAACTTTATTTTCTTAGATAACGGTTTGAGGCTCTTCATATTCCTGAATCAACCAGATGCCATTGGGCTACATTGGCAAGTGATATGGTCCAATGGAAATGTTTCTGGCGCCCGCTCGAGCAAATCGATGAATAACAGGATTCAAGTGATCAAGTGATCAAGTGATTTTCTTAGATAGCGCCATCTGAAAAAAAATATTTTGTCTCTTTTTCCCCATGCTTTCTCCTTTGACAGTTTACTAGAAGTTATAGGTTTTTCTTCTTAATTTTAAAATCATATATTTATTTATTTGTTTATTTATAATTTAAAGACCATGACTAACAAAGCTATTCATAGTTGGTTTTAGACGTACATTGTCAGCGCTGATCTATCACCCATGTGAATTTTCTTTCATTAATGTTCCCAGGTTCCCACCCATAACCACACACCCAACAAGACTGCCATCTTGATGAGCACACTTTTAAGTCTGGTTGCTAAAGTTTCAGGTCTCCTGATTTTAGTGTCATTGGTGCTGTGGTTAGGATATCTAGCTGTATCATTCCTAATGCCGTCAATGTACCTGAATCCCATTGATCCCTGTCCTCATTATTTCTCATCTGCCTCTTCTATTTATTTCCTCTCCTTGTAATCTGGGGCTAAGGGTGATGTAGGTATCCTCCTTTTAGGCTACTATATTCCCTCATTTAGTACTCTAATACCACATATAAGTGACATCATTTTGTGTTTAACCTTTCCTCTGACTTACTTCATTTAACATGTTATTTTCTAGTTAGATCCAGTTGTTGTGAATTGCATGATTCCATCATCCCTTATAGTTAGTTGTGTAGTATTTCATTGTGTACATATTCCATGCTTTTAATATCTATTTATCTGTCCTTGGACAGCTAAGCTGATTCCTAATCGTAGTTATTTACTGAACTCTGCAACGAATGAGATTGTGTGCTGTTTGTCCATTTGACTGTATGTTTTTATGTACTGAGTATAGACAAAATATAAAGTGGATATTCTACGTCAAATGGTAACTCAAATATGAGTTTACTGAAAAATGTCCGTACACTTTTCAATAGTAGTATTTTCAAATACACTTTCTAAATGTAGTAGGTAGGTCTACTACATTCCACCAGCAGTGAATGAGGGTTCTTTTTTTTTTTTTTTTTTTTTTTGGGTCACACCTGGCAATGCTCAGGGGTTACTACTGGCTCTGCACTCAGGAATTACTCCTGGCGGTGCTCAGGGGACCACATGGGATGCCAAAGATCGAACCTGGGTTGGCTGGGTAAAAGGTAAATGCGGTACCCACTGTGCTATAGTTCCGCTCAGAGATAATGATATCCATTTTTTGTGTGCATGTAGGCTATCGATGGGTATTCCTCAGACAAGTGTTTGTTCATTTCCTTGCCCTGTTTCCAGATGGGGATTTTAGAATTTTTTGGATTATTTTTTGAGAGCACTTTATATATACTGGATATCCACCTCTATTTGACGTGCTAAGTTAATTTTTAACTTTTTTATTGGGTTCATATTGTGATAGCACCTATAGAAGCCAAGATAAATTATAAAAATCAATCAGTGTCAAATATAGAGTGAGTGACCCTATCATTTTTATTAAGTCAGGGTATAATGTGTATCAACAAATTATCTTTAAAATGGGAACACTCAATTTAGAAATGCTATTAAAATATCTATGACACCAAGTAATTCATTTATAATAATGAAAAGACACAGAAATTATCAAATTCTCATCTATAAACCTAAATATAATATTTTTCAAACTTTTAAAGTTTGACAGTGTAAAAGCTATATGGTTTTCTGGTTCAAGGATTTGTTCTTATTTCTTCTTATGACTAAAACAAAGTTAATTTCATGATTTGTTTAATGGGCTATGGCATTTTAAGATTAACATTAGTTAAGTGCCCGGGGCCAGAGGTTCTTTGTCCTTTTAGCTATTTCTTTGATGCTCTTGAAGGCGTTCCATACTGCTCTCTTCCTCCTGCACAGCTCAGGTTTTAGGTCGTTCCGTCATGTTGAGTTCTCAACCTAGGTACACATAACTGCTGCATTCAGAAATGTTTGTTCTGTTGAGAAGTGAATGGGGCCTCTGGAACTAGTTCATCTTTCATAAACATTGTTTTGTTGAGATTCAGCTGTAGACCTATCTTTCCACATTCTTGATCGAAGTCAGCCATCATTTGTGCCGCTTAGCTAATGTTTGGCATTATTAGAACAATGTCATCAGAGAAGCTGAGGTGCTGACTGTCTATCTTCATTCCCATTCCTTCCTATTCTAATTGTAGCATGGCAGTCTCGAGGGGTGGGGCTGAAGAGTTTGGATGAAATTGTATCACCCTGCCAAACCCTCTTTTAACATCAATGACCACTTCCTTTGTAGAATGGTGAGAACTCTTCAACTCCACAATTCTCCCTGCATTTTCATTTGCTTCACAGATTTGGGCCCTACAAAAGCAGAGGAGAATGCTATCAGGTGTCCCAAAGAGGAATCAAAAGAGCTATGCTTGGAGTATCACACCTCACTCAAGTTAGAGAAGGAATCTGGATTTCCAACCTCTGTCAAAGACCCTGAGTCAGGGATGCTGTCTCGATTGTCAAGATTCCAAAAATCAGATGGGCTGTATATATAATGCTATTTGGAGACAACTGCTGGACTAAAGCCATTACTGACTGCATTCCATGGGATGTCAAAAGATCATGTGACCCCCCCACCCCACCTACAAGATAGTCAGACTTCTTCAAGACACTGAACAAAAAGTTTGAGCCTCGTTGTATTCCTGAAGCAAGCAGATGACATTGGGTTACACTGGCATGTTATAAGGTTTTGGAAGTTTTACTGGTACCTGCTCGAGCAAATTAATGAATAACAGGATATCAAGTGATCAAGTGATCAAGTAAAATGTGATATAATTTAGCATGAGTCATGGTTTTAGTTAAAGAGTACGAAGTTTTGAAATTCACAAAAGCGCTCTGTGGATGGCAAAGGCAGCTGTGTAAAGAGAATGGGAGGACCTGGAGACACATTTTTATTAGGCCCATAGTTAGAACATTTTCTTATCCTATTGGCAGCTTATTAAAATCAAATTAGGAGTAGAATTTTTGGTAAACTGTGGAGAGATTTTTATCCTGAAGGATAAGCAGAAGAGGATCCTGGGAAAAGTGAAAGGAGTTGCTAACAAATATTGTTAAAGATATTAATTTTACTCACTTATTTCTGATGGTCAGCCTATGTCAAGGATAGGCTAGAGTCCCCTACAATATTATGGATCAATTTCCTTTTATCTTAAGGGCTGGCAACAGGCAGACAAAATCGGTGCAGTTCCAAAAGACTTACTTATCACCAATAAAAATTAAAAATAAATGCTACTAAAATCCAAGGCAAAGGCTCCCTTAGACCTATGGATGCTGATCAGATTCCTCTGACCATATGTTCAGTACAGGATCTCCCACAAAGATGGACACACCAAAATGGGCCCACCAAAATTGATCCTTCTCCAAGAAATGCAACTTTTTCTTCTTCTAAGCCCATTAAAAAGCAAAAAGGTGGGTCCACATGGATTGGACTTTGAAAAGTCAAAACCAGCACTCTTCTGCAAATCACTAGGTAAACCACACCTAGCCCAGATCTATATAAATGCAAATGGTCTTCAGTCCCTTATGCAGAGCATTGTTGAGAGGGATTGTCATAGAAATCACACTGAAGAACAAAAGTGTCTCAAGATATATAGCATGAGGAAATAACATTACGATTTCATACTATGAACTCCATTCAGGGATGTCGGGGAGCTCGCCGGGGTCCCCAACAGTGCCAGGAAGCGGTTCCCTTCTATCTTGAAGCCAGCGAGGAATGGATGAAAATTCAGGAATCCGATGCAGTTTTAAAAGGCTTTATTTATCACAGGTACAGGCATAAAAATCAGCAAAAAGGAAAAGCCCGGTGCTTAGGATTCCAGGCTAGAACCCCAGCCACGTGTAGGCCAAGATGGCGGCCACCACGTGTAAAGGCCCTGTAAAAAGGAGAAGACAAGACTTCCAAGAAGGGTGAGCGCTCACAAAGAGAGAGCCCAAAGAAGCATGCGAGAGAGGAAATAGGCTTGTTTTATACCCCTGCAACTCAGACCTTCCTCCCACTGTTATGGAAAGCAGGGAGGGTCAAATGCCCTTAGGTAATCCCTCCCTGCACCTCACCTAGGCCCTTTGTATGCTAATGTTTTGAGCCAAGATCTGCCTGGAAATGCCTTTATAGGGGTAGAGGAGGGGGTTTCTGAGATGGCATGTCTCTGTACCAAAGACTAATACCAATGCCAGTCAAATATTTCTCCAAGCCTTCACAAGTCTCCCCTACTTCATTGTAGCTTTGTATTTTAGTTGCCTTTGAGTATATCAGGGAGCCATGCTTGTTTGCTTGGAAGCAAACAGCATTTCTCTCTGGTCTAATTACTTAGGGGTCCTACGCGGCCAGGCTAATATGCTGGTAAGATCTAGCTAGTCCCACGATGATTGTGGCAGCATGGGAGAATATTTATACCAGCTAGCACAGCATACATGGTCAGATAAACTGCCACACCCAGGCTACCCCCTTATCCACGAAGTGATCTGCAGGCGTCAATTCAGAGCAGATGCAGCAGCCCTTAGAGGAGACCTGCAACAACTCCCCTGATTAGTTTACTAATAAAAATTGAAAAGGTATGAAATATTTAGTAACGTACAGAAAATTAAGATAAGAAAAAAAAAAATTCCAATTACAAAATGATAATACATGTTACTTTAGGATCCTAACTTGTTTTTTGGACCCAAAGCAAAGTTCATGACAAAGTGTTTCTAGCTGTCTGATTATAACGGACCTATAGTTTGCACTGTCCATAATTTGTGAGAGTCAATTTGCTATATTTTATGTAAAGTCAGGTGTCTTGAACAAAGTCTGTGGGCTACTTCTGGAACAGCAATAGCGGTGATCATATGAGTATGAGTCTCTGGAGAGCAGCAATCAGGAACTCTTTGAATTGTCAGGAATACTGGATCGGGTCTCAGGAACACTGGAACAAATATCTCGAACTTTGGAACAGGAGTCTTGAGTGCTGGAACAGGTGTCCGGGAACATCGGTGTGGGCTTCTTGCAGGGCTTCTTCAGCAAGTGGACACTGGCTACCGTAACTACCTGTAGCTTAATTTTAGGCGAGACAAAAAACACTTTTTCGAGGTTAATCACAAGTAGAGATTTTAAGGCTTTGCAGGGATCCAAGTCTGAGATGGAGAGAAGAACATAAAGAAGCTCCAACATGGGTGGAGCAGGGAAATAAGTATGAGAATTGATGATTTTAAAATTTGATAAATCAGTGGATCAGCAGTGGAGCTGATGAATGTAATAGAGGTTTGTAGTGGTCAGAAATTGAGAAGGTGGTAGTTGAGACATAACATAGACACAACATTAATCACAAACATAATGGTGGCCACCACATGCACACACACACACGCATACATTTGATCGATCAATATCTTACAGCTGTATATGTGACCCATTTTAGGGTGATAAATGGTAATGAGTCAAGCACTTCATGAATATAAAGCCGCGGCAAATGATGGTGAGAAAGTGTTTTTTCCTGTGGAATAGAGCATTGGGAAAATTATTTTTTGCAAATTATTAAATTTTTAGTGAGCACTGTTTTAGGAGTCTCGGAGTATTGAGCACTTTAGCGCAAGTTTACTGCATTCAATATCTTTTCCTGTGAACAGAATCATTAGAAAACAATTTTTCATTGGTTTAGCAAACATTTTTGTAATGAGCACTGTGATAAGAGTCCAAAGCCTCGAGCAACATAGAAGGAATCTGCAGCATCCAAGTTCTTTTTTCTGCAAATACCTGTGAGCAAAA